>JAQISU010001237.1:3585112-3832612 GCA_029339505.1 Unio delphinus | reverse complement strand
GTACTGTCAAATTCGAGATAAGGTAAATAGTTCATCTGGATAATTAAGAACTTCAGCTTACACGTACGCGGTGAAGTTTAAAGACTTCAATTCGAACGCCCCTTTGGAGAATACAGATGGGTTTTGTACCGAGGTGTTGGATTCTTTGTTAACTACACTGAAACAGCAATATCAAGCCTAAGAAGAAGAAAATTTAAGACTTTCCATTCATCACGATAATGTGAAGTCTCCCGTTTGGATCGAGTTTAACATCCTATCAGAATTAACACCTTCCAAAGTCATCGACAAGATTCAACACGTGCAACAATAAAATGGAAAGTTTCACATTACCGATAGAAAAGCGACACAGTTCAAGACCAACTTTTCTCTTCTCCAAGTGATAGGACACACAATGGTGTTTATGGTAGACAACCTTCGTAACACCAAAATGAGCCTCGTCCGACTTACCACTCCTCAAGACCAAATGTGTTTAACCCATGCCAACGTCGGGGAACGAACGTGTGCCAACAAGAAAAACACGGAGGAATGGAAAACTAATCAACAATCGGACAGAGCCAAACAATGAAGTGAAGCAGAACGTTTGCTCCAGCAAGCAGGGATATCCAAATACACCACCTTCGGCATTCCATAAATGCAAAATATGGAAGACGTCTTAGCTCCACGCTACACCTTGAATGTACACCCTCAAGAAGTGTGCGGAACTCTTTTGTTTCGAGGCAACGATTTGAAAAACGAAAACAACGTACCAGCAACCTGGGATATCCAACGACACCCCCTTCAGCATTTCATAAAGCAAAAGTTCGAAGATGGCTCCACTCTACACCTTGAAAGAACGTCCTCAAAAAGTGTTTCGAGGTAACGATTTCAAAGACCCAAACAAAATTCACGTCTATCTTCACAATGAACATTTTGACACCATCACCAGTATTGCCGGATTCCTTTGATACAGTTATTATTGTGGGAAATGTGACAATGGTTATAACAATCAAAAGCAACACAAACAATGTAAGAGATGTTTGCCCAGATTTCAGCGCACTTTTGTCAGTCCTACCTGTTACCAACAACATTTGAAGACACAAGATTCACAACAGAAAAGTGCTTGTCAGCTTCTGAGATTGTGCCCTACCTGTGGACAAGGCATTCTTACCAATAATGCCAAGGCGCACGTTTGTCGAGGCAAGAAACGATATCACATTTGTCACCATATCGTGGACATTGAACACGATGCTACATTCAAAAATACTACCACCAACAAGAAGATGACCAGAAGAAAGTAAAATTTATCTTTTTCGCGTTAAAATGCACACAAGAGACCGATATTGACATTCCCGAATTCTTTGTGGTTCACCGAGCGTGCGAGAAGTATATCTGAGTGTATGTATTTAGTCATTGCCCTCAACATAGCAATATTACTGGATGATGTGAAAAACTCTTATGAGTTTGAATACCTTGGTCAATTTTGCCCAATCGATCTTAAACCTCATCAACGAGACATGGAGTCAAGAAGACTTCGAATGTTATTGAGATTGTCATCGCCATGCCACGGTAATGGCTCAGACTTTCTCGGGATACGATGGGCAGTGTCTGCTCAGACACTATACGGAACAAAGAACCGAACGTCCTAAAGTGACTTTGAACGTAGCCAACATTATTTCCATGCAAGTGGAACAAGTACAGTTTAAAGATTCAATGAGTTACATGGCCATGCCTTTAATTCGCATGCCTAAAACGTTTGGAATGGTAGAAATGACCAAAGGTTATTGTCCACACTTTTTCAATACCGAAGCCAATCAACATGCCTTTCTACCCTATTTGCCTGATGCTTATTACTACCACCCCGATAACATGCGTACCAAACAACGTCAAGCTTTCTGCGCTTGGTACCAGACTCACTCCTCGGACCCATTCGATTTTTCAAGAAATAGGTTAAACCAGTATCGTTCTGGCGTGGACATTGTACGGCGTTGCTGTGAAAAAGTTCGATAATTGTTCATGGCACACGGAGTGGTCGATCCTTTGAAAGAAGCTTGCACCATTGCAAAAGTATGTTCCCAAGTATACCAAAAACGATTCTTGCCCGAACATAATCTGGATGTCAAAAGCCCTCAAACGACAAACTAACTTTGTCAAACGTCAATACTCGGTCACAGTATTAAGCTGGCTACATTACTTCTGCGACAAGGAAGACAAATGGATCCAACACACTCGCAAAGAAGGAGGCGAAGCGACCATCGGAAAATGTTTGATGTATGGCTGACTCTTTGAAAACCCTCAAGTCGTGTACGAGTTTAACGGATGCTTATGCACGGATGTCGCCTCTACCACCGTCAAAGTGACACCAAAAATCACCAAAAATCGGTTTTTATAACTGACTATGGAAACATTGTACCATATCACATGTCAGCGACGTTTGAAGTTAGAACAGCAAGGATACCATGTGGTAGAAATGTGGAAACACGAGCACAATTAAAACCGATTCCGAGTTGTTTTTTGTACCAAGCGCTCGATGAAACAAGAAAATAAATCAAATACCTGGACGTGTGCAAATATTGTCACTTTCCCGTAGGGCACCCACAATTGATGACGGAACAAACTGACCTGGAAGATATTCGACAATACGAACGATTGATCAAAATCAACGTCTTGCCCAGCAGGGACTTGTATTATCCTGTCTTACCTCATGACTGTAAAGGAAAACGTATGCTTCATTTGTGTCGTACTTATGCCGAAATGTGCAACCGAGACCAACCTTGTCAGCATACCCAGGAAGAACGCGCTTTGACTGGAACGTGGATTAGCATGGACTTGGTCAAATGTCTGGACCTGAGATACCAACTATTTGAAGTGTACGAATCTTGCCACTTTCCCAAGACACCACAATACTACAAGGGCGACTAGACATATACAAGTATTTTCGCAGACTACGTGGATGCCTTTTTAGAAATTGAAACGAGAAACCAGCTGTTATCCTTCCTGGTGGCACACTCCCGAAGACCAAAATAAATTCAAAGAAAAATAATGGGCGTCACATAAATGTGTATGACTGGTATAAATATGTTTATATGGTTATTAATGTACTCGGGTTTCGCTGACGCGTACAGCGTCGCCGAGGGTGGTTTATTAATTATCGACTCTAGTTATTTCGAATTGGTGAGCGAAACTCATGTCATGCTGCATGTGCAAATTGCCTGCAGTTTAAGTCTAAGTAACTAGCTGGCTGCGCATATTGGTCACAGCTAGGGTATATGATAGAGCACATTCACAGTAAACATCACATTACAATCTAGTCTTGTCAGATAAGCTCTTCTAGGAAGCATACTTTCAGCTGGAGAGGTAAAATAGATTTAAGATTATATTTTTATCGCTATTTGTTTTATATGATATAATTGTTTCACATATCAGATGTTTTAGTATTTATTCTAATTCTACAGAGTAAATACCTAGGTTATGCAGCGCCATTATATTAGTAATACTATAGTCTGTTTCGAGCTTTTGTTGTAACTGAACAGACGAATTGAGTTTAATTACACGCTCCATGCATTGAACGTTAAATGTACATGGAAAATTAATTCATGTGCGCGCATGCGCAACATATCTGAATGTCAAAGTACTTAACCGTGTTATTTGTATTACACGGTTTGATTATTTTAATTTTAAGTGACCGTGTGATGGCCATGGAGTCCGTGGTTGACATTGGGGCTTGTCTTTTCTGCCCGTGTTGTGGTGCCATATTGTAATGAACGTGTGCTGACTGTGGGGTCCGTGGGTGACCGTGTGAGGGGTCCGTGGGTGACCGTGTGTGGGGCTTGTCTATGCCGCTCGTGTTGTGATGCCATGTTGTAGTGAACGTGTGCTGACCGTGTGCTGGTCTTATAGATGCTGCCCTTGTGGGGTGCCGTGTATGGTACCTTGTGTATGCATCCTTTGTGTATGCTGTGTTATATGTATGTGTTATATATAATTGGGTGATGTGAAGTCGCAGAACCTGTGAAGCTTCTTGTGACGTATATGCTGTGTTTTAGTGACATTGGTTCGGAAGAGTGTACTGGTGGTCTCCAATCGAGGGACCAAGGCTTCGCGACCATCGTGTCTGAGTTGTATGAAGGGCTCTCGAGGGATTCTTCAAACAGACAGGGGGAGTGCAGGATTCGTGGCGACTCCGCCACCATTGACTAGAGCGGGTTGAACCGGATATGCATCTTTTACGTCAAATATACGCCACGATAGTTATGAAATACGTGTTCCATATTATTACTATTACCATCTGAGCAAATATTTCATATTTATGTATCAGTCTCGTTACATGAGCGATAACTTCATACATTCATAATGTTATATTTTACATCTTAGTCTCGTTATTTGAACAATAAATTCATAAATTCATATTTACATCGCAGTTTCGTTACATCAACGATCAAATCATAACATACATGTCATTGCTCTGGTAACTCGTTATATGAACGATATAACCAACATTACACGTCAGTTTCAAACGCCTTTCGTTGAAATAATCCTTTGATGTTTTTGTCATTAAGTTACTTGTTTTTGATAGTTCCATCTTAGGAAAATGATAATTTTCCTTAATGTTTTGTTTATAATGGTGTCAGAATTATTTTACATTTAAATTGCGTTTGTAACTAAATATCTTAATAACGCAGTTGCTTTCGGTGTCAGCACTAATCCCGTCCCAAGCCGGCTTTATCCTGTGACACTGGGAGCCGGAAGGCATCACTTTAAGGTATCACGGTACCAATTGTTTTTCCATAGACCTCAATGCTAATATTTGGAGAGATAAATATATTTTCTATCCTAATTTAGCGTGCATCTCACACACTGTTATAGAGAACAATGTTAGGTTGTCAATTTGATGATGACAAAACCAGGTACTCCATTGCATTTAAGAGAGATAACTCTGCTGGAACTAGACAGGGCTATGAGTTATCTAGTCACAGCATACCTATTTTCAGTCATGTCTATGACATTTTCAAAAAATCATAAAAAATACAAAATATGATCTATATAGGAATTAACATAAATTCACATGTTGCCAAGAGGCTAAACTATTTTTTAAGCCTGACAGAAAGTACAACTCTTACATAATCCACCAATCATAGCTTGTGTTGTTATTTATTTCTGAATGGTATGGACCCTACACCTTAAGCCACACTCACATGGACTTGCGCAATTGGTACCGTTATGCCTTAAACCAAGTAGAAAAACGAAGGAAGGCGAAGATAAATATAATATTCAGTTCGATTCAATAATGTCATTAATATGCCTATTTATATATCATATACTACTGACAAAGTCAATAATTTAAAAATAATCACAAGTATAGGTTGTTTCCAAAATTATCCGAACATATGGAGCATCCAGCTGCATGGTACTTTGTTGTTTTCATAATAATTATTTTTAGTTTGGCAAGGCATTCTTGACTACCCATGTACTTTATAATACAAAACATGATATATCACAGGGGTCACCAACCTTTTTGATACTGAGAGCTACGTCATGGGTAGAGAGTCATACGAAGGGCTACCAATTTGATACACTCTTCTGAAATGACAAATTTCCTTAGTTTGCCTTATACATTATTAATAATGTGAAGACTCTGATCACTTTATTGATTTCTCACAATTATTACCAACTATGACAAGGTGGGAAACATATATCAATATTCAGCATTTTATTTCTACTTATCTCAGTAATTGTTAAATTTTCAGATGATCACTTACATTACATTTCTTAGGAAAAATGTCCCATTTTCACCAGCTACTGACATCCCTATTAAATAAAGCATGAACTATGCTGCACCATGTTTCAAAAAGTTATCAATTATCTACATTGTAATGTATGTAATGTAGTGAAACAACTTAAATATTTTTAAATAAATCTTGTCACATTTTGAACTAATGACCAAATCTGCTGTATTTTTAACAAAATAATAACTGTTACATGTCATGAACACACATTTTAAATTGAACAATTCTTCAATATTTTAATTAAACTTTGCCATGGCACTGACATGTTGCCACTGACATCTGGTATCATTTTCTTTGTTAGTGGGAAGACTGGCATTGCATGCTGTTTACCATTGTATTGTAATCTGGTGTGTAACTTGACACTGCAACTGTGAGTGACTCTTTCATATGTGCATCAGTGAGGCGTGTTCTGTGTTTGTTCTTGATGAAGTTCATGTCAGAAAATGCTGATTCACATAGATAGGTAGAGCCAAACAGGCTGGCAACCTTCATAGCTGCTGTATACACAACACTGTACTTCTCTGTATCAACAAGGCACCAAAGGTTTGGTGCAGAATGGTAGGCTTTAAGGTGGAGGTAATATGTATCAGATGCAGAAGCATTGTTTTTCAGCACTGACTGCAAAGAGGGAAAGTGCAGCACCTTTTTCTCTGTATATCCACAGAGAAAATGTTAATTTTGGCTTTAAATGCATTTAAAGCACTTATCATATTAACAACAGTCTTGCCTTTACCTTGTAGCTCGCAGTTCAAGTGGTTAGTTTCCCAGTAATGTCCGTCAAAAATGCGAGGTCAAGTGTCCACTCCGTGTAATCTAGCAATGAGACGTCTTCGCCTTTGGACTGCATGAACTGTTTGATTTCACCCAAAAGTGACACAAAAACGAAATAAAACTCGTCCTCTGCTGAGCCATCTGATTTCGGTGTGTAATAGCAGGTTACCATATCCAGCTGCCATCTCCTCCAATACAATAGCACTTTGAAAATCCTGTGCTGTTTTGCTTTGGAGCGGATATTGTTTATGATTTTCACAACCAACCGGAGTCATCACGTGCCCAAAGCCGATCACTTTGGCACACAATGCTTGCTGGTGAATGATGCAGTGCTAATGCAGAAATTTTGGGAAGTCTGGGTCACCTTTAGAGTGAGATATGAAACCTGCATGTCGGCCAATCATAGCAGGAGCCCCATCTGTGGTCACCGCTACCAGCTTTTCCAATAGTACCTTTTTCTGCACGAAAAACTCCTTCACTGTGATATAAATGTCAACTCCCCTCGTAGTTGTCTTTATGGGCAGTAGTGTCAGGAGTTCTTCTCTTGTGGAGAAATCTTCAAACACCATCCGGATAAAAACCATCAGCTGCGCTGTACTACTGCTGTGCACGGACTCGTCGCACTGGATGCTAAACCACCTGCACCTCGCCAGATCCATATATATATATACAGCTTTTAACAGCACACGACAATGCATTATATTGACAATACACTTCGGAGGAAACTCTTTACGGTGGCCTAGTGGTTAGAGCATCCGCCTCAGATGCGGGAGGTCTTGGGTTCAATCCCCTGAGTCAAAAGAAAGACTAATAAAAAATGTATGTATGTATGTATGTATGTATGTATGTATGTATGTATGTATGTATGTATGTATGTATGTATGTATGTATGTATGTATGTATGTATGTATGTATGTATGTATGTATGAATGTATGTATGTATGTATGTATGTATGTATGTATGTATGTATGTATGTATGTATGTATGTATGTATGTATGTATGCATGTATGTATGTATGTATGTATGTATGTATGTATACTTGTTTGTATGGTTGTTTGTTTTCGCGATTTAATGCATACTAGCAGAAGAATTTTATTTAGGCTCGAGGCAATTCGAATAAAGCGCCGAGGATACACAATATAACGTGTGGGTTGGTGGGAGAGTGGAATCAGTTATAGGGATACTAACAAAACTATGATACAAGATCTGGCAGACAGGCCCAGCTGCTAATTCAAACACGTCCCACCAAAGGCAATCTACAGCAGTGTCAGTTTGATCAGCCATGCTAGTTATTGGAAGCTAAAGATCATCTTAAACAGACCGAAAGTACAAGCAGAATAAATATTCGCGAACTAAACGGCCGTGTTCTGGAGTGGAAGAACATAAAACCAAATATTCGATCTCAGTGTAAAAAATACTTCCAACATACACAAGACATATAGCATATCTTTATAGATTTCAAAACTACCTTTGACATTGCGGCATGAGACATTGTTGGATACAAGGAAGTTGTATAACATCGTTCAAAAGTTGACCAATACCTTCAAGCAGCTATACGCCAAGGCTACCAGTGCAATAATTACCCAAACATATATAGGTAACTGGCTCTAGAGAACAGTTGAAGAACGGCAAGGCTGTGTCTTGTCAACCATACTTTTCAACATCTAGTTTGAACGAATCACGAGCGAAGCCCTCAAAACCTACTGTGTGACAGTCAGCATTGGAGGGAGTAACATCATCAAATCAGACTGTTAGGATTGAATTTTTAGTAAAATTAATAAGATTGATATTTTCTTTGAATTGTATTAAAGTAATGTTTTATTTATTTATATTTAAGTAGTTTCTAAAATATATTAAAGGTAATTTCATTTGTTTTTGTAACACAACTATATAGAATAGAAATGGTTGCTGAGCAAGTGAAAAAAAGGCAATGTATATAACCACACTATATAACACAAGTAAAAAAATAACTAAGAACATTGCCAATATACAATGTTGTGTGAGATTGTATACGTTAAACATAATACATGGATTTTGCCTGCTTAGCTACAGTTCTAGGTTCCATCAGTAAAAATATGTTTCTGACCTAGTTATTGGCAAAAGTTCAATTCGGTTAATGAAGGTGGAGTAACTTCTCTCTCTAAGAAACTTCTGGAAGACACAAAAACAAAATGGCTTCCAACTAACGGATATCCATATTTGGCCTAAGGTCGTCAAACGAATATAAATAACTACAAAATTAAGTCTTATGACGGTATTTTTCTGTCTGATACGTGGAGGGTATGACCTTGTCTAACCCTGAATCTGGCCGTGTGTATAAATGAGATGCGCGAATCAGGTCAGATTCAGTTTTCCGTATCAGCAGAAAATTGACGTTGACTCTTCAATTCCAGGTAAGCAACTGAATATGTTGTAACTTCCTTTAGAAATATGTATTTTTAATGTTTGAGATTTTAATTGTAAAATTGTTTGTTTGCAACATTGCTACTGAATTCTTTTATTTATAATATATTGTAATAGAATGTTTATGTTCATATTTCATTATATTTATGTAAGTTTTATGGTAAAGGTTGAATTCGCTACCAACTTCATGTTTTGATTTAATAATTGAAATAAAGTATTCCTTAAGTAAGAAAGAGTAATATCTAGCAATATATTCTAAATCAATATTCTGTTTTAAAATAAGTAAAATGCATTAACTGTTATTACATTTAATACTTTCACTATCTTGAAATTGATTGAGAATTAACTAGTGTATAATATTCTAAGGTGCAGAAGTTATATGAATAAAATGAAGTTGGAAAGCTTAATGATGAAAATGTAATATGTATTTCATGAACTTTTATTATAAAGTTTTTAGAAGTGTTTCCAGAATGTAGTAATATATATGTGTGTAGATTATTTAAATAAAGTTTTCCGTATCAGCAGAAAATTGACGTTGACTCTTCAATTCCAGATGTAGCTGTCTTTTCATCGTGGCGACACTCTTTTAAGAGAGCCTGAATTCTTTCTTCTCTTTCTCTCTCTCTCACCATGGATATTGACGCTCCTTAACTTACGAGTAATTCCTTCTCATAGCAAGAAATGAGAAGAAGGTTATGAAAAGCTAATCACAACACATAACAAGCAAAAACGTTCATAACAAGACTATTGAGAGCAATAATCATCTCGATATTTTGTATTCATGTAAGACCTGGACCCTGACAGCAGAATTACTAAAAAGGATCATTGCACTTGACATGAGATGCTACAGAACTATCCTTGGCATCTCTTACATTGACCACATCACAAATGAAGAAGTGCGTAAAGCCACTAGGAGCAAAATAGGCCAATATGAAGACCTTCTCACCAATGTCGACAAGAGAAAGCTGAAATGGTATGGATGTGTCCATCAACAACAGTCCTGCAGAACAGCGTCCATGGTGTCAGAAGGAGAGGTAGACAGAGAACATAGTGTACTGACAACATCACATAATGGACCAGGAAAGTTTCTGCGGAGACACAGGCATTGGCACATGTTCGAAATATGTGGAGAGAACTGGTCAGATGTTCAGCGGCACAGCGCCTCGACGAACACACTAGGTCAAGAGAATGGTGGTTATGATGGTGCTGATGAAATCCATTATACTACATTTGCAAATCAAATTGTGTAACATCTCCCAATGTGTGATATTGACAATACTCGTGTACACAAATTTGGATACCGTGGAATTTTCACACACAACATTAAAATAGAAACATATATATGCAGTTAATCTTGATTTATTTCCTTCTTTCACCTAAATTGTTCTTTCATTCGAAACAATTGTATGCAGGCGCTTGCCATGAGCAGGCACTCTATTTTGAACCTAGAATAAGTTTTCTAGACCTGTTATTAATAGATTAATTGTCAAAACAAGGAAGTTAAAGATACTAAACGAAATATAGTTCCATGTTGACAGTGGTTTACAAAGATCGGCTAGATGGGGGTTGACTGTAAACAAGGCAGCTTTTCCAAATCGATGGACTCATTTTGATTGTCGCGCTTTGATAAGCAAATTAAATTTTGTCACGTTGTTTAGATTGAAAGATAAAATCAATTACAGTATGATATTCAAAATTAAAGTCCTATTTACTAATGTATAGGAGATATTAATATTGACAACATCCCATAATCCCATAATCAATATTGAGCTACATGATAATGCATGTTGTAACCAGTAAGCTGCAGACATCTTCCTCGATCCCTATATACCCACTCAATTGAGAGTCAAGTCAGGGGAATTTTACGTACGATAGACGTGATTAAATGTGTCCTGAAGTTTTTGGTGAAGAATAAATAAGAAAAAGAAACCTATAAGCTGATAGACGGATATGCAATAAAAGAGTAAAATTGATAAAAATACAACCAAACAAAATCCCAAGACCAAATAACTAGTATTGATACATTCTTTAATCGAGCTGTCTTTTATTAGTGTATTACTTTAGCTATGCCATTTTCTAAACAAATTTGCAAGTAAATGTTTAAAACACGCGACAATGCGTTCTATTGACAACAACCATTTTATTTACATTTGTTGTGTCCATATTACACGAAAAATTGAAAGGTCGTATTATTATTTAAAAGATAGTTTGTTTCTTAGGTGAGTCATTTTAGATTTCCATTCAAGTCAAGTCCCAAACTTAACTTAGACATTGGAACAAATATAAGACATATGACTATCCATTGTCCTTGTAATTATATATCAATATATATATATATATATATATATATATATATATATATATATATATATATATATATATATATATATATATATCATGTTGGATTCAGTTTCATATACAGACTTTGAAACATATATTTATCTTAAATTCGAAATGTTTTTGGTTTATATGTATTAGTTTATAATGATTGTAAATTTAGAAATGCAAGTGAATGAATGTAAATATTTTGTCTTTATTTACATCTGTATTTCTTAAAGCTTTCATCTTCCGAAAAGTTCGTATACACGTGCGAATGCATGATGACCTACCGTCTTTATGTTGAGCTTAATATACATGTTTCGAAGTATTCTATTTATATGAACGATAAAACAAGGAAGTGTTATTCGGTGACCGAACTTCAGTGTCAGGTTGACAGTGGTTGACAGAGATCGGCAAGACTGGGGTTAACTACCAATTAAAGCTTATCAATAAAATCGTAGATTATAGTCAATTTTGGAATTCTTAAAAAGTCATAGGTTACAAACATGTAATACTAAACGATACAGTCAATTAAATTATGACATACAATATTAAAGTGTCATTTATTAATTTATAAGATATACAAATATTGACATCACCCCTTAATCCCCGGGGAATGTTGAATTACAAGATGATTCATGTTATACCCAGTTTACTGCAAAATTCTTCCTTGTTCTGGTTACGCACACTACTGAGGGTCAGGTCAGGTCACTTTTAAATACGATGATCACTAGGTATCCAGGGTTAGACTGGGAGATGAATTGCATACCCAAATTTAATGTTACGAGCATTTGCGGCAGTTTGTTGTTGTTGTTGTCTTCTTCAGTAAGCAGCAAAGCCATTCATGACAAAGAAAATGGGACGCGTCTTTTCACTCCAGTACACTACAATATACTCCAATAATTAAAAATATTATAAATTGGCATATCTGTCAACTTTTCAAAAGCCAGGAAGGGATACTTCATTTAAAAAAAATACGGGGATTGGAACTTAAAATCGGGTTTTTCGTGTCATTTGTAAGCCTCGTTTTCACTAAATATTGACCGATTGTCCGGGTCCAATACGAGCGAAATTTGCAAAAGATGAACATTCTCTCTGTGACAGGCCTTATTTCGCCACCCCCACCCCCCACTCCCATTACATACCCTCTTTTCATACTCTGACAGCTGTGGCCAAACTGCACGTTAGCTAAATGTAAGTCTTAAGTAAACAAGTGTGATGGTGGATGGAAATTTAATATATAATGTACTTCAGGTAGTTCTTTAATATACGATGTGGCTAATTTAGGACTTATTTACACTGAAATTTAAAGATTACACCCCTTTTTTCTCCAGGAAGTCTTTACTTAAGCTCTATTTATGTCGGAGCAATTTTGCTGATCAGCACATTCGTCCACTCTCTGGGCGTGTCGAATAATCCAGTCGCGGCGCATGTATACATTTCCTTTTAAATATGCTTTTTGACCTGTCCAGCTTGGGGTCAGGAGGGATTGCTGTTTGCAGTTGTTGAAGCTAGTACAGTCGCCATTGTTTTGGCGTTAGATCAGATTTGTGTCTGAAGAGTTACTCTATCAAGATGATATAATCGTCTTTTTTGTTTTGGTGTACAAGATGGTAAGAAATTCAGCTTGGCCCCATTAATTACATCATTTATTAGATTATTTTATACATTCCTAATTTCCTTCGTAAGTTTAGTCTCGATCAACCTAACACACATTTTTCATTTGTAACTGCTTATTTAAATAATCATTTACTTTAAATAAACCTTAATATTTTCAATGGAATTTTATCTTTGCTTCTTGATTTTGGTAAGTAATAATTTTACTTTAGCGAAATGAGCCATCTTTCTATTTGTTCTCTCTGTCATTCTACTCTTAGAACTTTCTATCTTACTTTCTTTCTCACCAATAACTAAATTATATCACAGAATATAAGAGCCGAATACCCTTCTAACAGAAATGAAGACATTTTTATTAACACCTGTTGACCATGACTATTGGCGTGATCGTCCACTGAATGCAATTAAACAAACCTTGAGTATAGTTGGTATTGGCCATTGGGTGCTGACAACAAAAAATGAGCAACAGCGGGATTGGGGCCGAATAATCACAGCCAGCAGTGTCATTTTCAAGCGTCTTCAGTAAAATTATGCTATTCAGATTCTGAGAATGGTAATCACAGGAATCAGACATTTTATCAATAGAATACGACATAATCTGTGACAACTTGAATCTATATTTATAGGACAGATAAGGTGGTTTCATATTGTCACCAATTTCATCATATTTTATTGATAAAAGTATTTATCTGTTGCGGTAACGTCAGAAAAACAGTTAAGCAGTGTCAGCTAACATCGAAGTACTTATGTAAAAGTGATGTTGGGAAAGCCAAAATTATATGGACTGAAACATGATATTGCAGATAAAAGAGAACAAACTGTGAGAAAATTGTAGTTGGTCATTTCTTTGTTGTTAATAATGGCTGTGATCTCAGTTCAACATTTGAACTAGTAGTATATGTACTTCATTACTTCATTCAAATGATATTAGCTGTGAATATCATTATTAACGATTCATTGAGTGATTCTTCTTCTTCTAAGTAAATAAATAAGATTATATTACTAAGAGTTTGAAAATAGTAGTGGTAGTAATCTCTTCTGTCTTGAGAGTTTTGGTTCCATGAGGAATTATGTTTATTTACAGTACGGTGTTTGTGTATGACAGCTTCTCTCTAATAACTTTAGAATGTATTTAGCTTAAATTTACAAATCTATTTCATCAGGATCCTTTTCTTTCTACATTATGAATGCCTGCATAACTTGGTGGGGAATTTGGTGTGCGAGACACTTGAACAGCAGAGTATGCTTACGGTTTGGGACGCAATCCCTTGGTTATAAAAAATGAGATTGAGAAGAATCCAAAAGCTAGCAATTATAGCCAAGTACATATGACCTCAATATTGATGAAGTTGTTTTGGAAATGATTTTAAAAAAAAGTTAGACTGGAAAATAGAATAATATTTTCCACAATGATCGAAAACAAATGAAACAACTTTCCACACTGCAAAAAGAACTAAACATCAGCAGGAATATACTTTTTACAATACCATATGCACAGATTGATAGCTACAAATTCAGCTTTTACCCTAAGATAACCAAAGACATGATTTCATTGCAAGAAATATTAATAACAACTGCTGATTCCTAAGTAAACCAGTTGAACACTTTTCAAATTTCTAATATGGATAGATTTTTCCAAATATCGTTCTTTAAAGGTTGATTTTGCACAATACAAAAATGTCGTCATGATGAAGCATTAAACTAATCAAGTACCAAGTAATAATTGCTTTCAGTTATTAATTTAATGACATTCATTAAGTCTATTGCTCCATTTAAATATTGAACAGAAAAGCTCTACTGGCATTTCAGCAGTAGACTACTTCATTCTGGAAGGATGACATTTTTGGGTTTACCAATTCCATGTGACTAGCTATAGCATTTGGTGTTGTATTTAATGGTACATCTAATGAACTAGTAAACAAATGGACCATGTCCTTAACAAAATTAAATCATGGTTTATCTAAGGACTTTAAAGGATGCACAAAAGAAGAAATATAAAGCCTAGTACAATATGGAATTGATCTATTGCAACTTGTCACTCACACTTTGACTAACCAATCAGCAAGTGAAATTTGACAGACCTTGCATTGTTTATGTCTGCCATTTTCCACCAACAAAGTGACTGTCACAATAATAAATTGTTTATGGTAAATATTTAAACATGGGTCATCCATTTTTCAATCGACAGTGGTGAAAAGGGGTCACTTCTAACAGTCGGTATCCATATGGAGAAGTTAGATTTATTCCCTTACCGAAACCTTGATGAAATATGGATGGATTAAAGCTTGTGGTTGCAGATATTTTTCTTCCCTGCATCGCTAATAAAAATTCCATCTCACAAAAAGAATATAGCTTAATTATTATGTACACCATTATACTTCTAAACAGTAATTATTTATAATTTTGTTCTATATTTAATTCATTTACTTCCAGGGCAGCACAAATAAGTTATTTATGATTAATAAAGGTAAGACTGTGTACCAAATACATTAACATCTTTTGGAGTGAATTTCCTTTTACATCTGTATGGTTGACAAGCAGCTTTAAAATTGAGATTTCATTATTTACTAAAATAAAATGTAGGTTATTACCATACAAACTTTAAATACAAATATTATAATGTCCACTGCAGTATAATATATGCAACTTGGTAATTTTCCATTTTTTAAGAGTATTAAAAATTATTTTTAACAAACATGTTGCTGAAATTGAAATTTTCCAAAAACTGAATGTTTGTCTTAGGTTAACATATCATCATGTTCCATGTTTTGTGCACAAGGTAATGAATTACTAATATTATTAATGTTAGTAAGTTTTGAAATTTGTACATGTACCTAATCCTGCATTCAGTTTTCTTTCAAAACATTACATGTACCCTCTACTAAGGAATCAATACTGAATAAGAATTTATTTTTTATTATTAACAAGAACAATAACAATTGTAATGAAATAAAGGCATGTTTATGATATGCATATTTAGATACCCTTTATAGATCCTGGGGGAAGCACTACAAGCGTACTGAATAGTGTTTTTTTGCGAAAGAATCATAGGATGAACGATTTCATTGGCTAACATAAATTTCTTACTGAACTTGATTAGCAGATGGTGTGATTTGGATTTTTTTAAAAATAGCTTTAACAATTTTTCAATTATATCGCAACAGTCTCTGCAGTGTGGCTGTTTATAGTGATGTCTAGCACTGGGGCATCATGATGCAGACATGTATCATCATGTCCCACCCAGTCACATTATCCTGACACCAGGCTAACCAGTTCTGACTCTAATCTCTTAATGCTGAGTGCCAAGAGAGGTAGCTGTTAGTACCATTTTTAATAATCTTTGTTATGACTCTGCTGGGTATCGAACTCATGACCTTGTGCATCCGGGCTGACGCTCTGACCAGTATGTCACCAGAGCAGTTAGCAGATGGTGAATTGTTTGCTAGAATATATATGAAAGAGAGGATGAATTCTGAGCAAAAATGGTGCTACACTTATTTTCAAGGAGGACAAAATATAGACTCAAATGTCCAAAATAAATTTTGGAGAGAAATGGTTACCTGAGCATGAGAATAAATCCATCATTACAATTTGATTTTGCTCTGAATTTCTAGTAAGGTAAATGCAGTAGTTCCTTGCATTGAATGTGCGAATAGTAGAGATTATAAGTAGTGAATGGGGACATTATAGCGTCAATGGGAAAATCCAGTGAAAAACAGCTTGGGACACTATAGCATCAAGATTTATAGCGTCAAGGGATAATCCAGTCAAAAACAGCTTGGGACACTATGGCGTCAAAACAGCTTGGGACACTATAGCGTCAAGGGGAATTTAACATAGTGGCACTATATAGCGTGAAGGGAAATATAACATAGTGGGACTATATAGCGTCAAGGGAAACATAACATAGTGGGACTATATAGCGTCAAGGGAAATATAACATGGGAAATAGGATTGGTATAGGTATAGGGGAATGTAGAGGGACAAGGGAAAAAATGGCGGCAAAGAAAGCTACTATCTTTTCGAGATTTATGAGGGGCCCTAAAAAGGGCCTTTGGATACTTCTTTTATTTTCTGCCGCTGTTCCACCACCTTTTGATTTTTCCAATGATCCCCGTTTTCTTCTTCTTGTCCTCGGGAATCCAATTAGGATGTCCCATAGCTCTAAACTTTTCCTGAACTTTGATCCATCTTTGATTTAGTTGATCAAAGTCCTCTTTCTTCTTTTTGTTCTTTTGTTCCTTTTTCTCCTTATCCCAGTTTTCTTTAATCTGGAACACCTCTTCTTCCATCACCATTCTCATCTTTTCTTCTGCTTTCTTTAGCCGGTCTAGACCCCACTTCACATATTCCCACTCTATCAAATGTAATGTTTCTTCTAGAAAGCACCTGACTTTGATGACATGATCAAGTGCCTGCTTCAAGTCTCCTATTCTTATATATTTTTTTTAATACGTCTTCTTAATTTCTGGTCTTCCTCCTCTATCATACCTTCTAATAGATCTCTTGCTAATTTCAGTTGGCTTACAAAGCCCAGGTTACTCTGAAATTCTTCCTCAAGTCTTTCCACTTCATATTCTGCATCAAGGATCCCAAACCAGCTGTCTCGGAGTTGGATAAACAAGTTAAAATTCATCTTGATGTGTTCAAAATTGAATGACTCCAAGGACCGACGATTGCGTATATATATCTTAAGCACGGACGTGAAAGAAAACACCCCTTACATTCACGTTTCATATTATATACTATTCACAAACCCTATTATTTACTATCCAAAAGCACACCCTATACTATCCACACACACGGGGAAGAAACCAAAACAAGTCATATTATATACTATCCAAAATCACACCCTATACTATCCACACACGGGGAAGCAGCCAAAACAAGCCATATTATTTACTATCCAAAATCACACCCTATACTATCCACACACACACGGGGAAGCAGTCAAAACACACCCTATTATTTAATATCGAAAATCACACCCTATACTATCCACACACGGGGAAGCAGCCAAAACACACCCAATTATTTACTATCCAAAATCACACCCTATACTATCCACACACACGGGGAAGCAGCCAAAACAAGCCTTATTATTTACTATCCAAAATCACACCCTTTACTAACCACACACACACACAGACACGGGGAAGCAGACAAAACTCACCCTATTATTTACTATCCAAAATCACACCCTATACTATCCACACACACGGGGAAGCAGCCAAAACAAACCCTATTATTTACTATCCAAAATCACACCCTATACTAACCACACACAGGGAAGCAGCCAAAATACACCCTATTATTTACTATCCAAAATCACACCCTATACCATCTAAATAGAGTCAGTGTTTATAATCACACAACTCCTCTCTCATACTCATTGGCAATTGACATAGTATTTCTTTTCTAGTTATTTGGGTAGCCCTGAGAAGGGCTGTTTTGTAAACTTTAAAATACACCTGGCTAATGCTGGCATATCCCAGGTCTAGCACCACACACACATCTTCTACTCCAGTCGTTCTCCCAATTCACTCTTGTGATTGGGAGCGTAGCCCAATTCACTCTTGCGATTTGGGGTACAAAGGTAGACTGAGTGGCTTCACTATCCCAATCTTCCGTTTGAGGGATAGTGAAAGTCTCTTCATCTCCTCTTCTATTCCGCAACCGTCGTTGTTGCGGTGGAGACTGTGGTTGTTGCGTTGGGGACTGTGCCTGTAGTGGACGAACTGGTTCTGATGGTGAAGGCGTCCTCACCATAGGGGTGACTTTGCTACTCTGTCTCATCATGTGGTGAGGCGAAATTGTCCATTTCATTTCTTTCTTTTTCCTCTCCTCCTTTTCTTTAATTCTGGTCTCTTCTTCTTTGGCTTCCATGGTTAGTTCGTCCAGGAGACGTCTAGCATTTTCCAGGGACAGTTGAAGTTCAATCAATTTTTCTACTCTATTCATCTTTGGTGTTGATGCGTCAACGATGGGTAGCCAGACTGATGATGATGACATGATTATTTTATAGTAGCAGCCGATCACTAGAATCATTTGTGCTACTTTTATATTTAGTATGTCACTGAACATTTAGTTTTCCCTTTGTAAGGGAAAATTTTTTAATTAATTTATTTATTAGGCGTTACATCGAATTACTAAATAGTAACTATCAGCGTAAATGGAAGCCCCGGGGTAGGTAGGCAAGATCAATCCACACCTCCCCTGATCAACTCGATCAGAATGTCCGGAAGAGGCAAAGGCAGCAAGGTTCAAGGCAGGAAGCTCCAAGGCAACTGCAACACCGTCCCACACGCAAAGGCAGCGAACGAACAACCGGACCCAAAAACAAAGAAACACGAGGCGCCACACCCTTTTGCTAATATACAACCCCATAGACATGTGTCAGAATGGAAGTGCTATATGTTATGTTGTGTATTATTTTATTGTTATTTGTTGTGTTTCATTAAAGTTGCAACATTGTGTTGCCAGAACCTGATAGTCCTGGGTTAAGACTACCTTATAATTTCTAATAGGGGCATAATGAGTGTGTGTAATGTATGCATATGTGTCTATGAAGTTGTAATCTCTATTAGTTTATTTCAATTACAATCCAGTTATTATAATGGATGCCCTATACCAATTATGTGTAAGCCACCTGTGCAATTGAGTCAAGCTATACAAGTTACAAATTTCCTATCACTTATCACTATAGCCCTAAGTAAGTACATAGTGTACTATGTAATCGCCACCATCTTACCGGCAAAAATCCCTTCTTAAGAGGGAAATTCACCCTAAGAAAAAACAAAATACCTACACTAATGTGTCAGAGTGACTATGAGAGTTTGTTCTCGATAGGTTGATTTAAGTTGTAAATTTGATTGGGTGTGATCCGAAAATGCCATATTTGAATTTGATGTTGGGTTGTCCAATGGAATTCTGTTACCAATCTAGATTTGAGAATTCCATATGTTGACAAAACATAAAACATATACAAGGACATAGAAATTTTTAGAAAAAGAAGGAGAATGGGTCAACATCAGCTTCCCAGAGAGACTGACTGGATTAGGCACAGGGGTATACCTGATTGTATACTTATGCGTAGGCACAGAGGTATACCAGGCTGTATACATATGCGTACACCAATCCAGGCGATTTCCATAGAAAAGAGCCTGTGTCCCCACTGTTTCACTGATCTTCCCCTATTTCCAAGTGTCACAAAGGGTAGGAAATAGTAAAAATACAAGACAATTAAAACAGGACAACACAAGGACAATTAACAATTAACATTAATATTTATATCAATTAATATTAGTATGAACACCAACATTAATATTTATATCAATTAAGATTAGTATGAACACCAACATCAACATGAAAATTATTAATATTAACATTAGCATCAATATTAACTCTAACATCAACATCAACATTAACACCAACATCAACATTAACATAACACCATCATTAATTAAAAATTAACATTAACATTATGTAGCCCTGAGAAGGGCTGTAAGGCAAATAGCCCTGAGAAGGACTGATCTGTATTCTGGTCCTCCACATTTCCCTTGTTGTCAGTGACAGCATCAATGGCTCCATTTGTCATCCATAAAATATTGTCCAAGCAATTGTTACATTCATTATAGTCCAGTGCAAGGTTGTTGTCGAACAATTTTGAATAAAAAAGTGCCATTAGCTTTTATTCTGACAGAAAGTTAAAAGGGAGTATTAGTATGGAGTTTTCACAGTCTACTTTTATTAGCTAAAAAATAAACTTATATAGCGGTGAACTCTGTCATGACCATGATCACAAATGAGTGTAGATTCGCAAGATGCGTATAAGTTCAGAAAAAACTCAATGTCTACACCCACCCAGATCACAGCTCCAACAAAGCTACAGGCTAGTCTCAAACCAGTTAATAATTTAATATTCCAAGACGATATAGCGGTAATCTCTGTCAGGATCATGTACATAAACAAGCGTCAACTCGCAAGGTGCGTAAAGTTTATTAAAACTTAATATCGACACTCACTCAAGCCACAAAGACAACAGAGTCACAGGCCAGTCTTGGAAGTATTTATCAATTTAAATTTATTTTATATATAATGGTAATCTCTATCAGAAAAGTGGTAATGACTTAATTTTTTAGGGAATTTATTTGTTATAATATTATATTTTATCAATTAAGTTTGAGTTGACAAGAAAATCAATTATATTTTTCGCAGTTAATTGTATATTGGGTTGTGCTAAATTAAGTAGGTTTGGATATATATTTGTTGATTTTCCTAGTTTTAATTTATTTTTAAGAATATTTCTATGTATAGTATTATTTAAACATTTATTAAATATATGATCTAAATCTTCTATTTGTTTACATTTAAAGCAATTTATGGTATGGGGAAATGGTCTAACGTATTTACCAAAGCTCTTTCCTATCATTATCCTATTCATTTTAATTTGTTCGGTTCTTGTTTTACCCAGTATTATTGTTTTCCTGTTAACAGTTTTTATAATACTGTGTAGTACTCTCCCCTTAGTTGACAGATTCCAGTTATTTTGCCATATGTTGATAATCATATCGTGTATAAATTTATAAATTTCAGTATGATTATACGGTAATGGTTCATATTGTAATTCATTTAATTTATCTTTTGCTACTTGATCTGCCAATTCATTTCCCTTTATGTCTATGTGTGAAGGTACTCATAGAAAGTCTACTGTAATATTTTGAGTGTTAAGTTTGATTATTTGATATTGCAGTAGATATAAGAAAAATTTCCTACTATTAGAATTATTATTATGTATAGTTTTTAGGACGCTCAGTGAGTCGCTAACAATTAATACTTTTACAGATTTATTGTGTTGTATACTTTTCAGTGCTTGGAGAATAGCCCAGAATTCAACACTGTATATAGAGCAATAATCTGGTAGTCGTTTGCCCTGTTTTATTTGGAGATTAGGTATGACCCATGCAGCCGCTGTTTTAGCAGGGTCAATTTTTTTAGAACCTTCCGTATAAATTTTAATATGATTTTTATATGTATTAGTTATCTTCTCATTTGCGAGCATTTTTAAGTAGTGTGAATCCTGCATTTTATTGCCTTTATTTTGAAGGGGGAGATCTACTTGTATTGTTTTCATTCTCCACGGAATTATAATTGGATTTTTATTTTTTTGGGCTTGAAATATATCAACAGGAAGTTGTGTTTTTAATCTATATATTTGCTTGCCAAATGGGGTAGCCAGACTGACTGACATGATTATTTTATAGTAACAACCGATCACTAGGATCATTTGTGCTACTTTTATATTCAGTATATCACTGAACATTTAATTTTTCCCTTTGTAAGGGAAAAATTTAAATTTAATTTATTTATGAGGCGTTACACAGAATTACTAAATAGTAACTATCTATGTAAATGGAAGCTTCGGGGTAGGTAGGCAAGATCAATCCACACCTCCCCTGATCAACTCTGACGAGTGCTTCTTTATATATAGTTCAAGCGCGGACGTGTTGGAAAACACCCCCTTACGTTCCAAAAAATTACATTATTCCTATCATCACCAAAAAAAACACGCGGACTTCAAAGAAAACACTAACTCACTTTTTACTTGGCTCGTATCAATTATTCATTGAACAAGTTTTTTGAAAAAATACCTTGTGCTTATAGACGCACTTCAAACAAAATTAAAAAGAGACAGTGATTATGGACTCACTTCTGTTTTTTTTCTAACTTCCTCGCATACCATGAGCAAATTCAATGATTAATTCTTTTCGAGAATATTGGGTAGCCCTGAAAAGGGCTGTTTTTTGTGTTTACGAGGAAGGATGACAATTTTTTATCGTGTAAGATTGCGTCCTCGTTTGGCTACACGATAAGGCCTGCTTCTTCGGAAAGAGAAAGAGAACTCTTTCGTGTCCACACGACAGTCGACAAAACTTCTGTCTGGTTCCTGCTGATGTTGTTGTTGCTGCTGCTGCTGTTCTCTCTGTTCTCTCTGTTGCTTCTGAAGGCGATACTTCTCAGTCCATTCTTCTTTGTCTTTTTGAATTTCCTCTCTGAAGAGTTCTTCTATGAGGTCTTCCGTTACTTGTAGCATCTTCACATTCTCTATCTCTTCAGGCTTTGGCATCAGATTGTGTCTGATACGATGCAGAGTGACGTAAGCTTCGTTCAGCTTAGCTAGTCTTGAATACATCTTCGTAGGAGGATGAGTTAAACAATGGATGGTCAGACTGGAGACTACCCCTGATTTATATGGTTCAAGCGCGGACGTGATGGAAAACACCCCTCGACGGTTTAGGGTTTAGAAACATTGGGATAGTTTGATGTGAGGGATAGAAAGAAAAGTCAAAGAGCATTTATATGAATAAAAATGTAAAACAAATGACAGACGCATTGGTTTCAAAACACAACATGTTTATTCAAATAACAAACATTGTTTCAACTAACAAACATTTTTTTCAAATAACAAACATTTTTTTTTAATAACAAACATTTTTTTCTTCCATAACACTAATACATTATCTTTGACATGGTTGACAACGTTGCGAATTAAAGTGAGATTTCCACTGTTGGAAGTCATTAGGCCATTGATGTACACTACGTTTCCTAGCTAAAAACAACAGATAGCCATAATGGTCACAAAACCATCGATCTACTTTGTCATCGTTTCGAGACGAATGACGATCAAAATAAGTCACTAAATGTTCTAAAGAATATCCAAGACTGCGATGATGCAGATAATAGACACAATATTGTCCACACACCATATAATCTGTGCTTTGTAATTTCACATTATTGAATCGTGTCGTCTGGGCATTTCTTCTCATAAAGTCAATGATATCATCTTCGAATGGGGGTAATCCATACGAATCAAAATACTCCACACAACCCTCTTGAGGAAAGTAGACAGCTACCCAGTGAGTTCCTGGAAGATGACTATCATCTGTGTTGATGACATAAGCTTGATTCTCTTGAGGTTTGCGATGAGGTAGTTCATCTTTAGCACACACGACAGGATTCCAAGAAGCAGTGTACGAACTACGGTTCAAAAGATAATAAAGTTCCCAGGTATCCATTTGTTTCTTGTGTAGCCTTGTTTTTTTTTCCTTTTTTTCACAGATGATGATAAGTCATCAATTCGATCCAGACTTTTTGCTTGAAAAGGTCTGACAAGTAACTGATGGTTTGCTTCGTCTCTTTACTCTTGGCTCAGAGAGTTTCGATGCGATCAATTTCTCGAGCAAACAATGGAGGAGAGGAATGATCACGTAAGCCTTTATACCACTGATGTAACACGTCTTCTTCTGAGATGAGACTCCAAGCTTCGTTCAGATAATCGTCCAATTTTTCTTCTTGACTCATCATCATACATTTATCGTGTTGAATTTGACTAGGATGATCGATTTGAAATAAATAACAATCTTTTTTAATCATGTCTTTCATTTTATCTTCCAAGTGTTGTGCAAAACATACCACTAACTGTTGTTCTTGTTCTGGCAATCTGGATTGCATGATCACTACCTCTTCTTTTTGGTCTTGGGTGTCTGCTTTTTCTGTAACCTCCCATTCCATGGATTCTTCACTATTCAAAGAAGGACAAGGGTCTTCCATAGTGTCTAATAGTCTAGAATGACTTCTCTCAAACTGTTGATTTCTATGGCATTATCGAATTCAGCATACAGAATGACATTCACCGTTTCGGTAAGAGGTTCTGCAAACTGAAGTTCCACACGCAGTTGCCCCGATTTTATAGGGTGGAAATGTCCCTCGTCGCTTCCTTGGTCTGGAGTGAAATAAAAAGCCCACAAAGTGTAACCTTTTGCATAATCGTCGTAAGAAATACCGTGACTGGTGTTGGTTCCTAACTGTCCTGTGGCTTCATACAGCGACAAGTACGACCTCGAGTAATTCTTCCGTTCGCCAAAGTCGGGTTCGAAGGGTCGGGTACACAAAGTTTTGCCATCGCGACTGACTTCGATTTTGGATACTCTGCTGTGCTTAAACTGGAAAGGATTTTCATCGTGGACCCCGTTGAGGGCTGCATTGCTGACGATACCGATGAATAAACGTTTGGGTAACTGTCCTTGGAACAGATGATCTTCGATCTTAGATCGGAGTCCTGCGGCAATGGTGAAAGTTTTGACTTCCACGCGTCGTATCGGATACTTGGCTGTCGTTCTGCTCAAAGTGTGACTGATATCATTTCCCACTTTAGGTAACACTTCCACACGACGCACGTATAACCTGGCCTCCTGGATAATGGTTTTGTATTCGTTGGCATGAGCCATCAAATGGAAAGCAGTACTACTACGATTCAGTCTCAAGCGAATATTCACCCCGTTCAGCAAATACTTTTCTTGAAACCACATGTCCAAATGCAAACGATCGAACAGTTCAAAACTACGTCCTTGCAGAATTTTCTTTCGACGGTCGTTAAAACCTACATTATGAGGATCGGCAGGATTGTCACCCTCAGCTGCTACGGGCAAGGCTGTGTCGTTAAACTTATCTGCTGTGTCAGGTTTCCATACCACGCAAGCATCTAGATGAGTGTTTTTGGCTTCTTTTCCGTACGTCAAGAGATTTTCGAGGAACGCTCTGTAAGGGTAGGTATCCATGCTACTGATCAGTTTGTTATTCATGTACAAATCCACATCGCTGAACAAGGAATGCATGAAATTGTTGACAGGAGCTACTCTATCATTGACTCCTGGATTGGTGTTGTCCGTTTTGGTTACTTTCACTTTCAAATACAAGTAACTGTTATTGAGATCGATGTAATCTTGTTGTCCTTTGATTTCAAACTCGATGGGAGCTGAATCCGTCAAAGAGGAGACGGGATTAAATTCGAACCATTGAGCTTCTTGCATGGTCATCATCGTGGGTGGCATAGCAAAGAGATCCTGTTCCGACTTGGAACAGGCACAAGATTCTTGGTGCATCATTTTTTATTTTCAGTCTCAATGTTTTTTACTTTTAATAATAAAAAATGTCTAAGTCTCGAGCGGTTCTTTTTTTCTTCGTCTTCCTAGCTTTAGAGGTATGGAGACTTTTGAAAGGGTGTCTTCGTCGACGCTTTCTACCTTGTCCTTACTCTGTCCTCAGGGAAGTAGGAATGTCAGACTCGGTACCGTTCAGGGCATTTATAGGACTTTCTCGTCGACCCAAAATCTCTTTACCCGTTTGAAGCAAGACATTTTTGCCTGCTCTCAAAAAAGCTTCTTTAGGGTTTTGTTTGTCAATGAGAACATTTTGAAGAAAATCTTTGCCGTGAGTCAATGCGGCATCTTTTAAGGCGTGCAATCCTCGTGACACCATCGGTTTTAAAACAGGGACCACGGAACGAAAGGCTGATTTAAACATATCTTCTAAACCATGTCCTCGTTGTCGAGTGACTCCTTGGTACACAGGATACATCACTTTTTCAGTTGGTCGAGAATCGTTTTTGAAAATGGAGTTTCACTGTGACTTTCCCTTTGGTAAATGGAATATTTTGTCCTAGTTCTCCTTTTATAGTAATGTTGACACTGTCGAAATACGACTTACTGACAGGTAAATAATGAGGATGTACAAATTCACGGTGAACGTGATAGGTATTTCCACCTTCCTCGTCAGCGGTAGTGGTATCCACTTTGAAAGGAATGACACGCAGTAACGGTACAGAGGTGTGTCCTACCACGTTGTACTCCACCACATCGGAGTACACAAACATCAAGTTGAGACATTGGTTCATTTCTAAAGGGGATCGAAAATATTTTGCAAAATCCGACTTACCACTTATGCCTGGTATTTCTTTTTTGTTCGAGAGCATATTGAGGTCTCCACCTAAAATATCAAACAATTCAGGACAAAAGGTAATGGCTATTTTTTTCTTCTCTGAAAATTTGATCATGAGGCGACGAGCCACTTTAATGAACTCAAAGGTAACACTTTCTTTGATTTTTTCCAGGGGTTTACCAAACACAGTATTGAAACTGGTGACAATCGTAGTCACTAAATGTTGACCACTAAAATAGTAGCCTGCTGGAATGGTAATCACATAAGTGGACAGTTGTTTCGTTAAAGGTTCATTTGATTTCTTGGTGTCTATGACCGTGACGCCTCGTTCATCTAAGGCTTGTTGCAATTGCTTGTCATACACTTCTACTGTAAAAGTGTTTTGATTTTCGACGATGTTTTTGATTTGTGTCGGGTGTATTATTTCGACTAAAGCTGCTTCCCAATGATCATCTTGATCCAAATGCATGGCTTGAGGTAATTTAGACGTGTAACAGCACAACGTGTTGTTAGGAAACACCTCCATGGAACTGTCACTAGGTAACGTTAAGTAAAATTGGTTAATCGTGTTGTTCATAATTCCAATTATCTTCTGTCCGAGGAGTCACTCGAGGTTAAAGGAGTGTCTAAAAGAGGATTGTAATTGGAAGGGTGACTGTCAGGAGAATGACTAACGTTGGACGCAAGGCTCCCAATATTGTTACTGTTGTTCCCGTTGTAAGAGTATTTCAGGGAAGGATTGGGAAGAAGATACCCGATGCAACTGCTGAGTAAAATGGTCCACAATTGTTTGTCTCCTTGTAGCAAACTCAAATTAGCAATGGCTGCACCGATGACACAATACACTACAAAGATTTGAAGGGCATGATGGTCAATTCTTTTTATAGTCGATGACTTGCGCAGCGTCAATCCAAGAATCAAAACTAGGAGGATATCCTTTCCAACGTACTTTGACTTCTTTGACACGACGTTTTCCTACTTTACGGGTTCTTCGTTCGAGAATGCTTTCAATGTCGTACACGTCGTCTTCTTTTTTGGTGACACGTTGTAACTCAGGCAAGTAAAACGTTCCTTTTAATACTTCTCCGTTCATGTCTTCAAATTTATAGACGGTAGGATGACGATCACGCACTCGTCCAGTAACACGAAACAATTCGGTGGTCCAGTTGGGTAAGTAACCTTTGTCAAAAGTGCGTTTGGTTTTGCCAATGCGTACCCAATCTCCCGGGGTTAACACTTCTCCACCTTTCTTGGGGACAGCCATCGTCTGGGACGTACCAAACAGGCGCTCAAAAACAGACACTTCGTTGTCGGGTGTCACCTCTTGTGGGGCACGTCTAATGCTTCTATGGTAAGATTGATTGTAGGCTTGAACTAAGTGCGGTAAGATATCGATGTACTTTGAGAGTGTGTTGATGCGTAAAATATTTCCACATGCGTTCTTTCAAGGTACGTTGAAAACGTTCCACGATACTGGCTTTGGTTTCAGGATTTTCGGTGGTGAAAAAATGAATGTCACGTTTCTTTAATTCTCGTTGGAAAGCTTGGTTCAGAAATTCGGTACCTTTGTCGGTTTGCCATCGAAGAGGTTGACGACCACTTTGTTTCAACACCAGTTGCAAATTTAGAAAAGACGTCGATGACACAAAACAAATATTTGTAGCCACGATTGTAAGTGGCTAAATGAGAGACATCGGCTAAATCGGCTTGCCATTGATGATCGATGCCTTCCACTTCAGTGCGACTTCTGTGAAATTTTCGTCGAATGGGTTTGTGTAAAGTGTACGTCGCTTGTTCTTGTAACCATCGTTGTACTGCAGGTAAACAGAGCTTTTTCAGGCTAGTTTTTGCAGCACGATACAATTTCTGAATGCCTCCGTAACCTGCAGGGTGAGCTGGATCGTAGTAAATGCTGGCTAAGACCTTCTCCATGGTTTGGTTAATAATGTACCCACTCCTCGAGGATATTGCTTTGGGTGGGACGAAATGGGGGTTGTTTGGAAACGGTGTTACGTGTCCGATGTGCCACAGGAGTTGACGTCGAGGGTATTGGTGGTGGTAGTGGAGGTAATGAGATAGCTTCTTTGGTCTTCTTTTCTTTTTTCACTTCTGCTTTCCTTTCTTTCTTTTTCACTTCTGTTGAAGAAGGAGTGGCCATCATCTTTTTAACCCAAGTTTTGAGTTCTTCTCGTGGAGGAGTGGGGGAACGGGTTAACAAGGAAGTGGCAATCTTACTTGAAATGGGAGTGGTGGTGGGTGTTTGAAAGAGATCATGGGGTTCTTCTTCCTTGGGTAATGGTGGAGTGACGTCTGTTTTAACCGCTGTAGAGGGTGAGGGTGACGGGCTATTCATTAGAGCTTTAAAATCGGACAAAGTGGGTTAAGCTGTTTGTTCCAGAGCATTCTGATGAAAGAGTTGCAGTCGTTTCAAGAGTTGACCGTACTTTAGTGATTTTTCGGTTTCGGATAAATCGTGACGATGCATCAATTATTGCAATTCGTGTTGTAATTGAGACATCTCAGCCAATATAGGATTGGGGGGTAAATGGGGGGTTCGTTGTTCTTGCCAATGAAGGTATTCCATCCATCGTTTGTAAGGAACCAAAGTCAGTTTTCGTCCTTCCATGGGCTTTCAAAGGTTATGTCTGAGATTGCGGTGCTCCATAGTGTCCTTTTATCTTCTACCCATCCCTTGAGTCATCCCTTGTATCAAACCTGGCAACACGCCGGTTAGCACATTTTGCGCTAATCCTCCCAACAAAGGAGCAAAAATGGGTAAAAATCCTCCACGTTGCACCAGCATCTTTTTCTTTTGACGGACGGATATTTTCTTTTGGACCATTTGACAAAGAATGTGTCGATGTTTGGCGAAGCATTTTTTCTGGTGTGGAGACAAAGGTATCGTGCCTTTCAAAACATTCAAACAACATTCGCACACGGTATCTATGACATCTTTGGAGGCCGTTTTAATGATTTGTTTTCGCATGGGTGGTGAGACTTTGGACAGGACGGACAACATGTCTCCGTGTTTGGCTAAACGAGGAGGTAGTCCTTTCCTTTTCTTTCCTTTGTGGGGTGCATAAGAATGTTTTTTGCGAGGTGACATCTTTGCTTGTTCGTTCCAGAATTACATTGGTGTCAAAGACTTGATACACACCCTCTTTTATCTTCTTTTTCTATTGCATTCTCAAAATGCTAGCGGCATGCCTCGCTAAATCGTCAAAAGCAGGGCTAAAGATACCAGTTCGGTTATTAGCTGAATTGATTAATTTACTTATTAAAGATCCTCCCCTTTGGTGACTTCTCTTTTTCTTTTGACGGCTGGGTACTTTCTTTTGTGTCCTTTGACGAAGAACGTGTCGATGTTTGGCTAAACCTCCTTTCCTTTTCTTTCCTTTGTGGGGTGAATAAGAATGTTTTCTGCGAGGTGGCATCTTTGCTTGTTCGTTTCACAATACCACTGGTGTCAATGACTTGGTACACACTCTCTTTTATTTACTTTTTTGGGAACTACCGCTTCGTCAAAAAGGTAACAATGTGTTTCCCAAAATTGTCAAAGGATCCTCCTTTTTGGTGACTCTGCTTTTTCTTTAAAGGACTATGCCTTTGGCGAAAAGGACGTTGATGTTTGGTTTTAAAGCTTTTGGTGAGATGACGAAATTGTCTTTTCCTGTTCCTTTTTGGGTAGCAGAACGTCGAGGGTTGTGGTGTGTACGTTTTTGAGGAGACATTCTTGAGTGTTCAGCAGTGGTACAGAAAATATTGATTCCTGTTGTGGTCCTCAAGTCATTTTTATACTGGAATACGACGCCACTGATTATCTTTGCGTCGTATCAACTTCATGGCAGGTAACACACGTCGTGAAGGAGTTCGCAATGGACTCAATCGGGACAGTTCTTGTTTGGACAAATCTAGCAAACTCTTTAACATACCAGATCTTTCTTGGACTTTGACTTTAGGGGCAGGTACTTTGTGAGCAGCTGCTACTGCCGCTAATGTGGACGAGGGTGTCACCGGTGAAGGAGACGTTTTGGGAGACGCACATTTCCAATGTTTCATCAAATTAGGAAAAACGTGTGTCAAATCGGTTTTGGCTGGCCTCACCCGCAACGAAGAAGTGGAAGCACCTGAGGCTACTGGCAACGTAGTCCCTACCAAGCGTCCTTGTAGATCTTTTCTTACAGGTTGTGGTTGATGAAGGTAAGGTTGTGTCCTGGCTAAAGTGCCTCTTTTGCGGGGACCGTTTTTTTTCTGTGGACTTTTCTTTTTCTGTGCTATGGTCTTGCCACCCTTGTTCTTTTTCTTTGGGGTTCGTTTGACTTTTTTTTTCTTGGGGTGAACTTTGGGAATATTGGGATCCCATTTTAAAAGGGAACGAATGATGACACCTCCTAGAGAACCACTACCTCCAGGTTTCAATATGATTTGCTTTTTGATTTGAGTGTCGATGCGAGGATCGGCCAGTTGCGTCAAGGCTACTTTGTTTCTGTCAAAAAAGCGTTTGGTTTGATGTGGAATGTGAATGATACCTTGCAGTATTTGACGTGCTGTCACCGTAAACCATCGTAAGACTTCTTTGAGACTGGCATCTAAGACGTGAGCACGTATTTGTGGATTTTTTTCGCGACTGATACCATACAAGGCACGAATCAATTTGATGGGAAGATGAGCCTGAAGGGACGTCATGTTGACAATGTATGAGACAAGGTTAAAGTAACCCAAGGTTTTTATAGATTTTTTAGTGCTTCATATGGTTATGTCGACGACGAGGACGTGTACACGACAGGTCCTCCGTCTTGACACCAGTCGTGAAACAAATCGGTACGAAATCGCAAATAATCAGGGGTAGTGGGTTCTAAATCCACGAGTAAATAGGCGTGTGGCGCTTGAGTGGCATCTTCGTACGCATGAGTCAGCCAAGGTGTTCCTAACTGTTTGGCTAAGACTTGCACTTGTGATTTATCTCGAGGACTTTTAAACAAGACCACGTAATGAGCATTGAGACTAATGGTACGATGGGCTTTACTTTGTTGAAATAAATTTTGTGTAATGTAAATGACACTGGCATTACGATGATGCCCTTTACGTGTAAACCACAGTTTAATTTCGTCTTCGTCTTCTCCTAACAAGTCGTCAAAAATAACCCAATGCGTTTGACTAGTGTCAGACACGATCCCCTCGTCTTCTTTAGGAATGCCTTCCACAAATGCAAAGGAATCACCTTGACTTTGTTGCAAGAGGCTGTATGACGTTTGCCACTCTTTGAAACACCACACGATACGCGGAGGTGGACGATCGATCAAATGATGTTTATGTTCGATCAAACGTTTGACAAATTCGGTTTTGCCTGAACCGCTCGGTCCAGCAATTAACATGTTAAAAGGATGACGAAGATACAAGGCTTCCCAACTAGCATGATCTAAGTGTTCGTCAATGACTTTGAATGTGGAGGAGGAAGGAGTAGTAGAAATAGTAGAGTGAGCCATAGTCGTGTAGGGTATGACAGTATTGACACAAAAACAGAAAAGACAAGAGGTTTTTATACTTTTTTTCAAGACACGTTTATTTCAATGCAACACGAAAGACAAATATACATAAAAACCAAATTGATAAATACAGGAATAAAATACACAGGGAAACGATCAAAGTGGCATATAAACAAGTTACTGTACAACATGATTTGGGTAACGAAGGTGACCTAGAGATAGTGTGCAATGTTCTTATAGTCTCCTCTACATGAGGTATATTCACATAGGTGTCTTCTTGAAAGGGTCGTTGTGGGAGAATGTCCATGACAGTTCTGTCTTGAACAGAGGGATTGTCCTGGGTGACAGATTCTTTCTCTTCTTCTTCTTCTGGTACTGTCACAAACACATGTTTAAAAATGACTTTTTTCACTCGACGATGAATTTTACGAACACAACGCTTGGGCATAATGGGATGTTTCGTTTGTCCACGCCTCAAAATCTCAACTTTTCCAGTGACGTACATCTGTCCAATGAGGGTGTAAATCACAAGCTACACACACATCTTCGTACACTGCTTCCGTACGTAAAAGTTGCCGAATCTTTTTTTCCTGTAGAGGTCGAGACGTATCCAGATGAAACCGCAAGGCTTTGAACAGAATGAGTCTCTCGTGGACATTTAAAGGAGTCACCATACTGTCTTTTTTTTGGTAGGTAGTGTTCGTAAAGTGTCCACAAGGAATCGACATATAAACGAAATCCCAGAAAGCATGTCACTAAAATACACACTACACGTCGACCCCAATTCATAGGGTACAGTTCTTGCAATAAGTGTTCGTAATCTTTCACCGTGTGAATCTTCTCATTGATATCCTTCCACGGAATCTGTTGGATCACCAGTGATAAAGGTTGTGGCATGGTTGTTCTCTTTTATACTTCTTTTTTTTGTCGAAAACCATCAGTGTATATTCTGCACAGAATCAAGTCTCCTCCAAAAGCGAAAGTGATTAATATAACGTGTAATTTCGTCCCACTGCCATTCAGGGTAACGGTTAAGAAGGATCAAAACATCTTCAGATGTAAACGTACTAAATTGGAAACAGAGCAAAAAAACACCCTTGATCCAGAGAAATCTAACACGTTGGTTAATTTTTGTTACTTTCCTCTTGTGAATTTCACGACACAAAAGTTCTACAGTCACCCCTTGAGATTTTTCTTTAGCAAGGCTTTGCCAAACGTCCTTGTAGATCTTCTCTTGCAATTCTTGTGGTAATCCTTGAATATTATGTTTTATATTATATACCGGTCTTGGTTTGTTCAACGACATGAAGCAGTAATGTCACTTCCAATCACTTGGTCCTACTAAAGGTAGGTATTGACAATTCGGAGACCATCGAGCATGTTCCAGGTAAGCGGAATCTTTATGTTCCCACTCGAAAATGGACACACCACAACTGAAGCACTTGACTTTATCCCCTTCGCCCAAGTAGAAAAATCCAGCTCTGGCTAATTCTTTAGGAGTTGGTCCAGGCAGATATTTTGGCCATTTATCTTTGAAGGTTTGGAGTCGACTTTTAAAGTGACAGTATTCAGGCAAACTTGTCGGGAACGAATATTCGACTCTACTCACTTCAGTTTGATGTAGGTACGGTGAAATTCCTAGGAGTCCACGATAACGTGTGGCACCGCTTTCTCATCCCTCAGGTTTGACACGCACAGCATCACTTTCCAGGGTAGATATAGGGGTAGTAGTCATAGCAAAATTCCCACGATATCCTGCTGAATCGCTGAGGTCACAGCGCCTGGCATCACTATAATCGCAAGGTTTAGCATCGCACTCTACTTGAGAATTCCCAAATTTAAATGATGTCTGTTTAAATGGATTCATCTTTGTTTCGCTTGGTCAATGTAGTGACAAATGAACTATTGGTCTTAGACAATGTCTCTTTTTATATGCTGCCCAATTTCGACGTGACCGTACAGTAGAGTGAAGTGATTGGGAAGTCGTACTCTTTTTTGGTACACGATTTGATAGACTTTTTCCAAAGGTCGGCTAACGATTTGATGTGTGGGTACACGGGTAATCTTGTGTGGTTCGTGGGTAGTCACTTTAAATGTTTCATCCTGTCCAGACTGTAAGGCTTCTTGAAGCACGTCAAAGTTCACCACTTGACTGGTGCGATAATTGAGAGTCAATCCTTTCACTTTACATTCGGTGTGCATTTCTCCTTGGGGTCTCGGTATTTGTTGCCGTAATTTGTAGGACCGCCACTTGCAAAACATAGAATCTTGTCGTCGGGATGTTCATCGGTCCAGGCTCCTAAACGGTCTCCTTCGATGACAGGGTTACACTGGTTCGGTCGGTGAATGTAAATGCAACTGTCTGTGTCAAAATACAACACACGATCTCCTAACAGTTCTAACACTTCGTACAATTTTAAGCGAGCGTGGGCTGTCACGTAAGCCGCAATGATGACATTGCCAAATTTGTCGGCTTCTATAAAGTCTAGTTCTTCTTCGTAATTGACTAAGATTAAGTCCTCACGAATGACGTCCACGTGTTTAATAACTTTGGTTTGGTCGTGAATCATTTGGAAGTAGCGAGACGGTTCGGACAAATACTCTGTCTTGGGTAAAGACGGTCGTTGTGCCATTTTGCCCCACTAGCAATTGAGCATCACTTTGGCAAACGATCGCCTTCTTTCGTTTTTCTCGATGTGGTCTAGAGTGATGCCTTCCTGCTCCCTATATTTTTCTTTGAATATCTTTTGGTCTTCGGAAGTGTGACACCAGGAAGGATAGCCACTAGCTTCTTGTTTTAGTTTTAAAAGGGCATCCACGTAGTCTGCAAAAATACCTTTTTTGTGTATCGTCGCCTTTCCGGTATTGTTGTGTCTTGAGAAAGTGGTAAATTTCGTACACTTCTAACAATCAGTATCCTAGGCCCAGAGCTTTAAACAATTCCACGCTCATCCACGTTCCTGTCAAGGCACGTTCTTCCTGACTGTGCTGACAAGGTTGGTCTTGGTTGCACATTTCGACACAAGTGCGACACAAAGGAAACATCAGTTTTCCTTGGCAATAGGGAGGTAAAACGGGATAGTACAAGTCTGTGGGAGGTAAGACTTTGCACTTGATCAATCCTTCGTACTGTCGAATGTGGTCCAAGTCAATGTGTTCTGTCGTCAATTATGGATGCCCTACGGGAAAGTGACAATATTTGCACACGTAAGGATACAGCGAACACACGTCCAAGTATTTGATTTCTTCTCCTTTCTCCTCGTCCACCTGGTACAGCAAACAGGTAGCATTCGTTCGTCCTCCATATAAACTATCTCGAGGGCTCAATGGTCCACCAACTTGTAACTTTCTACGATGCACTTAAACTCGGGATCGGTTTTCAAACGCTGATCGTACTCGTGTTCCCACATTTCCACTACCTGGTATCCTTGCTGTTCTAACTTCAAACGTTGCTGGCACGTGGACTGGTACAAATCTTCCATAGTCCGTTGTAAAAACTGATTGTTGGTGTCACGCTGAGGGTAGCACATAGGACATCCGTGAAATAAGCATCCGTTAAACTCGTACACGATTTGAGGGTTTTTTAAGTCCCATCCGTCTACCGAATACATTCCAATGGTCTTTTCGCCTCCTCCGTTGCGAGCGTGTTGGATCCATTTGTCTTCCTTGTCGCACAAATAATGGAGCCAGCGTAGGGCTTTGACCGAGTATTGACGTTTGACAAAATATGACAGCTAGAGTATTTTCGGGCATAAAGAGTTTTCGGTACACTAAGGAACACGCTTTGGCGATGGTACAAGCTTCTTTCAAAGGATCGATCCCTCCGCACTCCATGAACAATTCTCGAAATTTTCCACAGCAACGTCGTAAAACGTCCACGTCAGATCGACAGTACCTTAACATTTCTTCTTGAAAGTCAAAGGGGTCCGAGGCGTGAGACTGGTACCATGCATGGAAAGCTTTTCGTTGTTCGGTGCGCATGTTATCGGGGTCGTAGTCGTCAGCCTCGGGCAAATGGGGTAGAACGGTATGTTGATTGGCTTCGGTATTAAAAAAGTGTGGAAAATAGCCTTTGGCCATTTATGTCATGCCAAACGTTTTAGGCATGCGACTCAATGGCATGGCCAAGTAACACATTGAATCTTTAAACTGCACTTGTAATACTAACATGTAAATGAATTTGGCTCCGTTCAAAGTGACTTGAGGTCGTTCGGTACTTTGTTCCGTATAGTATCTGAGCAGAAATTGCCCATCGTATCTCGAGAAATTGTGAGCCATGACCGTGGCATGGCGATGACAATCTCCGTAACGTTCGATGTCTTCTGGACTCCACGTCTCGTCGATAGGGTTTAAGATCCATTGGGCAAAATCGGCTAGCGTGTTTGACCCACGAAAGATTTTTTCACGTCCTCCAGGAATCTTGCTACAGTGAGGGCAACGACTAAAGATAGGTTCTTGGATGCACTTCTCGCACGCACGGTGAGCCACGCAGAAATTAGCAATGTGAATACCGGTCTCTTGCATGCATTCGAAATAAAAAAAGATAAAATTTCCTTTCTTCTGGGTATCTTCTGGTCGAGGTTGATATTTTTGAATGAAACATTCGTGCTCCAAATCCACGATTTGGCGACAAATGTGACATCGTTTCTTCCCTCGACAAACGTGAAACTTGGTACTATTGGTACGTATGTCTTGTCCACAAGTAGGGCACAATCTCAGAAGCTGACAAGTACTTTTCTGCTGTGAACTTTGCATCTTCAAATGTTGTTGGTAACAGGTAGGACTGACAAAAGTACGCTGACATACAGGACAATGCACTCGTATTTGTCCTTTGTCCAGACAAGGTTGTGAGGCCAAACATCCCTTACATTTTGATCCACAATGTTTGAGTTGTTCTCGATTGTTATAACCATAATCACATTTTTCACAGTAGTAACCGTATCCCTGGAATCCAGTGATAGTGGTAATGGTATCAAAATGACCATTGTGATGATAGACGTGAATGTATTTTCCGTCTTTGAAATCGTGGCCTCGAAACAAAAGAGGTCCACGCACTTCTTGAGAGTGAACTTTCAAGGTGTAATGTGGAGTCAAGGCGTCTTGCAATTGTTGCATTTCTGGAATACCGCAAGGGGTGTCTTTGGATATCCCCGCTTGCTGTAACAGGAGTTCTGCTACACTTCTTTGTTTGGCTCGGTCCGATTGTTGAATAGTTTTCCAGGCTCTTTTCTATTCTGCTGTATCGTTCTTGTTGGCATACGTTAGTCCCACGACGATGGCACGGGCTAAACACATCTGGTCTTGAGGATTGTTAATTCGGACGAGGCTTCGCTTCATGCTGCGAAGGCTGTCCACCAATAACACTTTTTAGCGTCCTGTCCCCTGAGGAAGAGACACGTGGGTCATAAACAGTGTCGCTTTTCCATCGGTGATGTGAAACTTGTCATTGGATTGTTGCACATGTTCAATTTTGTCAATGAGTTTGGAAGGTGATAATTGTGATGGGCTAGTAAACTCGATCCAAACGGGAGACTTCAAATTATCTTGATGAATAGAAAGTCTCAAGCGATGGTCTTCTTTGGCTTGACATTGATGTTTCAGTGCAGTTAACACAGAATCCCACAAATCGGCGATGAACCCCTCTGTATTCTCCAAAGGTACATTGGACTTGAAGTCTTTAAACTTTAAGGCATAGGTGCAAGCCGTTGTTGTAAATTTTCGAGAGGATCGCTTTTCCGTCTCTCGAATGTGATAGTAATTTTCAGGGTTTACTAAGGGTGGTGTACTTTGCTTGGACGTCAATTGTCTGGGTGCAAATTCGGGCTCACTCATGTCATCTTCGAAATCACTGGCATGAATTTCAGCCAAGACTTCAGCTATCGTGCTAGGCGATACATTACGTTTCTGTCTCTTGCTCTCTTTTCCTTTCCCCACAACATGATACAGTCTTTTCATCTTGTCTGCAAAAAGTCAAATGACTACCTTTTAAAGACCATAACCCCTATATATTCATGTCCGATCCGTGCATATATAAAGAGTCAGTGTCTAACCGTTCAGTATTCATTTCACTCTCACATTGACCAGAACGATGGAAGAACCTACACAAGTGGAACTTCTCATCAGAGATTTACGTGGGGTCATACGAAAGTTTTCGTCAGACCAGCCGACGGATTACTCTCCCTCCTTTCGAGATAAAAGTCAAGATACTTGCTATATCTGTAAGAAGAAAGGACATTGGGCTACAGAATGCTCAGATCGTGACAAAAACAGAAAAGGGTACAATAGAGACAAAAGTCAAGATACCTGTTATTATTGTAAAGAGAAAGGACATTGGTCTCCAAACTGCCCTAAGAAACAACAGGAGCAGGAGGAGAAGGGAGGAAAGGAATTCTGAACAGGAGAAAGAGGAGAAAGAGGTACCCTTCCCAAAGGAATAACTCCGACACGTTCACAAAGACAAGAAAAGAAGACGAAACGAAAGTGAAGAGGAAAAAGAAGAAGAAGAAAAAGAAAAAGCTGTGACTGTAAAGAAAATGAAAAAATAGAAAGAGTGAAGCAGAAGAAAACCTATGAACTTTTTAAAGTGGTATTGTGTTATGTTATGTTGTGATATTGGATTGTAACGTTTGTACTAGAATATACGTGAGAGAAAAAACGTAAGTGTCTCTTGGTTTTGATTTTATAGAATAATCACATCATTCATTCACTCACACATACATCATGGGTTTTAAAAAAAATAATAAAAAGGACTTTTGAGTTTTCATTGAATTGGGCAATTGAAATAGTATTTCTTTTCGAAATAATTGGAGTCGTCCTGAAAAGGACCGTTGGTGATTTGTTTGTTTAAAATAAAACAAACTCAGAAACGGGAGGAAATTCTCTTGAGATGACTTAAGTCTTTGCCACGGCCAAGGCCTACTTCGGGACTGGTGGTTCTTGTTAATGACTTGGCAGAAAGCACTAACGGTGGTATGGCAGACGTAGTCACAGAGAGATCGGGTTGCTTAGCTCGAGAAGGTCTTTTTCTCTTCGGTCGTGATAAAGATGTCTGATACATTTGTTTCAGACTCCTTAACTCTGCTAAAATATCTAAAAGTACCGTCGTGACTGTTTGATTTTCACTATTTTCTTTCTGTCCTTGCTCTTCATTCTTCTCTGTTGTTGCTGTTGCTACTGTTTCTTCCTGGTGTTTCCTTATTGCTTCTTCTTCCTGCTGTTGCATAAGAAAAGTTTGTTCTTATACTTTCTGTTGTTGTAAAAATCGCTCCAATTCTTCTTTTTGTCTTTGCTTAAAATCATCGACGTGTACATAAGAAGATGCAGAAGGCAACGAAGGTTCCGGAATAAACTCTTGCGATGTTAAAAAATCCATAATATCCCAGTTAAAATCAACTTCTTCTGGATGTAGATTTGTCATGACTTTAGTAGTCACTGCTGGCTCGTGACTTACTGTCTCTACTCCTAGCTCACCCCAATTCATCGTCTTCTTAGTGACCGCCATTATTGACAACTCTGTCTCATCGATTGACTGCGCACAGGCGCTAGTACCTCTATATAGAAAAGGTGACGTCACAGACTGCTCTCTTCCGATTGGATGGCTGTGACTGACTTTTGTAACGCACGTTTGGATTGGTCGATACACTCAATCCGTTTCGATCCGCTCTTCCCCTATAAATAACCGCAGCTCACGGTATTCACTTCACCTGTTTCTCGTCACAAGATGTGGACTAACGTTGAATCGTCTACCCTTATTTCGACCATGCTGTTTCGGACTGACATACCCATGTATGTCAGATCATCATGGAGTGTCATTCATATGACGGAGACAGCCTTTTGGAAGAGAAGGGTCTATGTGGAAAGACAAGGTTGTTTAAAGAGAGTTCTCTTCTATGGACCTACAGTGAGGAGAAGTTTAAGGAAAATAAGAAGATCTGTGAGATGCCCTCTGTGTTAACAAGATAACGTTAACATTACACATAACGGTCCCTTTCAGGGCCCCTCATAAATCTCGAAAAGATAGTAGCTTTCTTTGCGGCCATTTTTTCCCTTGTCCCTCTACAGTCCCTTATACCTATACCAATCCTATTTCCCATGTTATATTTCCCTTGACGCTATATAGTCCCACTATGTTATATTTCCCTTGACGCTATATAGTCCCACTATGTTATATTTCCCTTGACGCTATATAGTCCCACTATGTTAAATTCCCCTTGACGCTATAGTTTCCCAAGTTGTTTTGACGCCATAGTGTCCCAAGCTGTTTTTGACTGGATTTTCCCTTGACGCTATAAATCATGACGCTATAGTGTCCCAAGCTGTTTTTCACTGGATTTTCCCATTGACGTTATAATGTCCCCATTCATTACTATTATACCACATAAATATTTTAAATATTGGCCAATCAAAACCTGATCTGGTCCCATGAGAAAATATCAAGCGTTCATTGTGCCAATATCACTGAATCCTGAGATATTAGAATTTTCATTCTTTAAGCATTTATTCATTGGGTTTTTGTAAATGACAACTCTTGTCAGGATTGCCCTGATCAGTTCACAAGTTTGTTTTGTTGTTGTTGTTTTTTTTAGAGGGGTTACAACTGTAGAAAAATTTATTATTCCTTGATTAAAAGCTTTCTTGTCCATTATAAAACCATTCATGAGGTCAAGACATTTAGTAAAAAAATGCTAATTCACAAAGATTTCATAATGAAATTTGTTGATTTTTTTCAAGAAATGTTTGTGAACTATTCTTAAGCTACTGTGACAGTTACTTATTGATTGGATTTTTTTTTTATTCACTGTGATAATGTGATCAAAATAATGTATTGAACTTTTTGTATTGCCTAACCTATATGCATCATTTTGAATAAAGTATTTGCATGTTTTTTGGGGAACTCAGTTCATACAGGTGTCATCAGGTACTCTGGTACCCGCCTGTTCATAATCACCCGGGTAATAAAATTAGTTATATGGTACCTTTTTAGTTAATTTAGAAATTAAATACATGTTTCCAAGTTCAGATCAAGGATTGTATCTGACAACACCGGGGCCATGTGAGAAACAATAACAATTACAGTTTGAGGCACGTGTCATGTGATATTGATCCATCATAGACCTCCATCTACTGATTTTAAATTTTTATCGTGTGAGAGCATTTGGCTATGCATGATTAACAGCTTCCTTATTTTCTATTTATAGTAACTATACATGACATGTTTCCAAGAAAACACAGGTTTCTTAAATTTGATACCATGTGTCACAGATTCATTAGTCTGATACACATTTGAGTGGCATTCTGTTAGACTGAAGAACATGTTACATCAGGAAAAGGACAAATCAATAGCATTTTAAATTTTTTTAAAGAGGTGTTCTACAGTGATGTAATACAGCATTCAGAATTTATGAATTTGACCATGACCTTTCACTGAAAGCTAAACATGTGATGTGGAGTAGATAAATTTAATGTTGTGTATGAATAATTTATCATTTCATTTTGTGTCTGTATTCTGGTACCAATCCACCTGGATTTAACCAATTTGTGACAAGAAATTTTTGCTAACTGCAGATCAGGCAAGTAGTCATAGTAACTATACTTTCTTCATATAGTTTTCTGTAATTATGACATATTATATATAGATCACTCTTTTTAAGCTCAGGATGTGCTTATTTGCCCCTCAAATTAATATAATTACTCTTATACCTTGGGGTGGGGGTGGCATATATAAACTTACAACAAAGCAGTTCAAGTTCACATTTAATATAATTTCCTTTTGATCAAGTACCCAGGTAACTGATCTTAGGTTTGATAGGTACCCAGTTGACTTTTCCAAATAGTTTGACATTTTAATTAGTTTACCATTTTGCCACATCTATTCCTTTGAGCAGTGTCAAATTAAGTGTTCACGTGTTCTCTTGGGAACTCAGTTTACTATTTGACCATCTCTGTTCCATTGCACAATATTGAATTAAGTGTTCACATGACCTCTTGGTAACTCAGTTCATGATTTGACCACATCTATTCCTTTGAGAAAAGTTAATTAAAGTTATAAACTTTACATTTCATTTATTTTCAGATCATGTGCCAGCAATGGCCTTATCAAGAGGAAAACAAATGGTAAGTAAGCTGTATATTTTATATCAAATCACACATGACGCCAAAAGTGTGGTATAAATCAGTCAGTTATCGAATTATCAAGCATATTCATATCGTATTCATTCATTGGAGGATGGAAACAATTGTGCTGAGCTTTATCATTTTTCTGAAGGTTCCATAGTGTCAGTTTGGTCAAAAAAATCACTTGGGGTAAGGGAGAAGAATATTGATTTTGGGCTTGAGCTTCTCTTTTGCCTGGATACACTAGCAGATTTTATCAACGATAATGAAAGATCAACATTTTGTAATGGTTTATTTACACTAACAATTGTATGATTTGAAAATACTTTTATTCATTTAAGTATTTACCAAACACTAAGTGTAATTTTTACATGAACAAATGATGATAAACACCATTGTGGTTCAGTGCTCAAAGAAATATTTTGTTTGGACACAGGACACAGACCTAGGGCTGGTGACTTTCTTGTGTGCTTATTTAGAATTGTTGTACTCCAGATCAGATGTTAACCATTGTGCAGACTGTTCTATCAATGTCCTCCATACTCATTGGATCAGCATTGTTGATATTCATTAGCAACTGAAGCACATCTAGCTTTATACCGTTTATCTTTACATTTTTGATGTTCTTCATTGATGCTGCTTTACATGCCTAACCAGTGATGCATGATGCTAGTGTAAGTGAGCAAGGAACAGCTCATTTATTATTCACTTCACTAGATGACACATTGGTCTGTAATGGTCAGTTAGTGGTTTTAGCTAGTAATGAAGTTTGTGTTGTTTTTCCAAAAGTCAAGGGTGTCCCCTTGTATTTCAAGAATCTTGTAAAAGACAATTTTACTTTGATGCATTCTGTATGCAGCTAAAATCCCGATTCAAGTTGAACATGGAATATTTTTGAGTTAAAAAAAAAATAATAACTACGGCAGACTTGCAGGATACAGTTGGACAATAGGGTTTCATTCTTGTAGGAAACACTGCAACTATAGTGTCGATATGGTTCTTGACATTGAGATTAAGCATGTTATTAGAGATGGGTCATGATCCCATTGTTAGGCATTTTATTGGAGTGCTTCATTGCAACTGCCATTCATTGCAACTGCCATTATTTTATGTTTTCGGACGCCATAAATTCTTTTGGAAAATATTATTTAAATGCTTGTAACTTCATATATTGCTCAACTCTAACTTATTGCCAGAAAGTATTTGTTTTTGGACACAATCTAATAAGGTCCATACAAATTATTCGCAGTACTAACAATATTAGGTTTCATGATAGCAATCCAGTATATAAACTTAATTAAAATTCAATAGAGGTAGGTATCCTATCGCTATATATTCATGTAATTTTCCCATGGATGGTTGGTTATCAGAACATACTGTATTGGATAATTATTTATCATTGTCTCTTTTCAGTAGCTTCATTCAGTAAAAAATATATGGTTTGTTGTCACTGTAAACATTGTTACTCTTGAACCCACTTCAAGCAGGTTTGATTTTATGGCTTTGTTTGGAAACCATGAACCCTTAAGACCTGCCAACCCTTATCATTTTGTACAGTAGTACATTAGATCCTTTAAACTGCATATATTTTTCATGCAAGGCATCTGCATGATTCAGCTGTTGATAATATAATTTTTAAAAAAATGGCAATGAGCAAGCTATACATGTTGGAGATGAAAGGGAATGCAAACCTATTAAAAAGTGTTATTAACCAGTACAAAATAGTAAACAGGAATATTCAGATACTTGTAAATAAAAGCAAAAATAGTCACTTTTGAGCCTGTCTCATAGTGGGAGATATGATTGCCCTCCTCAAGTGAAATCGAAAAGATTTCCAAGAATTAGTCCAGTTGAGAGAAAGCAAAAAAAGAATCATTGAACTGCATATGGCTTGGAACTGAAGTTGGTGCAACTGTACTTGAGGGTATAAATAAGGTCTGCACTTGACAAACTTTCCTGTTGAACATAATGTTTACCATTGCTGCATTAGTTTTGAATACCAAATTTTCAAATATATGTTTTCCAACTTAACAATGGCAGTTCATGATATTACTGAACAATGGGCAAGCTTATGGGGGAACAAAAAATCAGCTGCCTTACTGAGATGGTCTTGTTAGTGTTGTAAGGTCTGACCCAGCATTGTCTCATTTAAAAATGCATCAGAGTCAATAAGAATTAGTAAAGTCTTTGCCATAATGCGACAGAAAAAAATGAATATTCCTGGGGCATTATGTACTATGGATTAGGCATATGTATTGTTCTACAGGTAATAAACTATTTTGCAGGTAATAAACATTTTGATTGTGGAAGCCAAATTTTCAGTATTATATATCGAGTGAACTTTTCATGAAACCAGGTTGATGCCTATTATTTCCAAACACACCTGTTAGAGAAATCACAGAGGTTTTATTATTTACAATTATCACTCAGGAACCTTGAAATCTTCATGTGTCAAAACAACCTTTAATGAGCCATTTTGAATTGGCAGATTATGCACATTTTGGTGCTACCCATGGCTAGGTTAAGAAAGATAAAAAAAGAAAGAACCACTAAAAATAGATCATTATTGAAGAACATAAACTATAAAATTTGTCTTGTTTATGTCGATGTCAAGGAAAAAAATAAACAGAATAAATGTATCTGTCGACAGAAGCTCTTGCTCCCAAATGGAACAAATCCATTGTTTTCTAATTGTTGTTTATACCAACAATCTGCAAGTTCCAACCAATACATTGTTCTACAATTATTTGATGTTGATGCCCAAAAAGCAAACAGGCATATGTTTTGGTATTTTATTAACACACTATCGAATGACACGCAGTGTTAGACACGGTGCTATAGAAATTCAACTTTATTTTTTTTTAGGGCATAACGGACTTTTCATCCGGAAATCGGATTCCACCGGATAGTATGAACTTCCGATTAATCGGAGTCGGACAAGGCAGGAACGACCGATTCGGATAATACAAATAATAAAGTTGAACTTTTATAGCACCGTGTCTAACACTGCGTGTCATTCGATAGTGCGTTAATAAAGTTAAATAAGAAGTCAGAAAAGTTCAATATGGTCAACACAACCACGCTGTGAAACAATCTATTTGAACGGACGGGTGAAAACCGGAAATGAAGCCGGATATGGTAAAGTACTGAGCAACATGCTAGACACGGCATAACCAGATACCAGAAACCCGGAAACAGAAGATGAAAATTTTTAGAAAAAATAATACGGATTTAGCATTTCCGATTAATTGAATCGTATCCGGAATCGGAAAAATTCCATGCCCAAAATCCAGAATCGGAAATCGGTAGAAAAATGCTAATCGGTTATGCCCTATTATTTTTATTATCCGAATCGGTCGTTCCTGCCTTGTCTGACTCCGATTAATCGGAAGTTCATACTATCCGGTGGAATCCGATTTCCGGATCAAAAGTCGGTTATGCCTTTTATTATTATTTTTATTACCTCTTTCCTTTACTAATTATATTCTTGAAAAGGGTAGTTTGTATGTACTACCAAAAGCAGAGCAATTATGACACAGTGATGTCTGTCTTTTAGCAGTTGCATCATCTGCAGTTACCAAACTTTGTGACTTGCATATGGAGTTTAGGAAAAACATCAGAAAAAAAGTCAAAAGGTTGAAAGTCAGGGAAATTTTAAGATATTGCATAAAATTGAAAGTAAGCAGTGAAGATTTTAAAGTAAAGGGTTCGGGCGGGCGGGCTTCCCCAATGTGGAGAAGTAATTGGTTGAAGTGATGCAACTAGAAAGCCAGGAGGTTGAGCTTTTAAAGATTTTGCACCTGAGAAACAGACTTTGGAAGAAAACAAGAATGGTCAGGTCTCAAACATCAATCATGAAGTGCTTCAAGTAGGAAATACATATCTTGCAAGTAACAGTGCTTATTCTGTTTGGGATTAACACTTTGTGTGAATAAACAAGCTTATTTAAGATCTCATTGGATTTCAAATGGATTAGATTATTACAAATTTGTTACTTTTGTTATTCTGTGTTCTACAATTGCTAAACGTGTGCTGCACATTGTGCGATGTTCAGTTACTAATCAGTGTATCTAACTGGTACTTTGAACTGTAGATGGAATATTTTACAAAACAAACATGACACATTGAGCATATATTGTTTATATATGAGTTTAGAAGTGGTAAATATGTGATTTGAGCTCTTAATTTAAAGAGAATCATGTTCCTATTGTCAGGATTATTAGTTTAATCATATGATTTTCTAAAATTTAAATCACTATAAACTTTATGACAATCCACTAGACTAGATTTAAAATGAGGATTGGCAAATATTGTTTGGTACATACATTTGGCATGCAACCTGCTTTACATTTATGGATCCAAAGTACCATATAACAATAGGAGAGCTGTATGTACAGGCCCAGATTTTAACATAAATTTATTTATAGCCAAAAGGACTAGTAGAATGAGAAATTTACTGGTCCGTGTGACTTGTCCCTATTCCTTGTCACAAAATGCTACATGGTGACAATTGAAACTTTATATGCAACCAGGCTAATTACAAACATTATTAGCCTGACAGGAAATTTAATAGCCGTGGGCTAGCAGACTACATCTAATTTTGAGCTCTGATATAGGAAATGTTTTGCACACAAAAGTTCTTAATTCTGTCAGTCCAGTTGGAGAGGGTTTTTATCTGCCAACATTTTACCTTGGTACATGTGTGTTATACAGCTTCTGCCACATAATATTTTGGTGAAGTTTAACAGTCTGTTTACTTAAGTTATTTTATGCATTCTGGTTCAATTGCTTTATTGAATTTTCTCTGTCATAACAGCTTTACTTTTCTGTCATTAAAATCGGGTAAAGAATGTTGAGTATACACTGAAAATAAAAAATTTCAGTCACCATGCTGATTTTTAGGCTTTGTCAATACAATGCATCATATTGTTAAAACAAATTACACCGCAAATTAATGTCATTTTTTCAGGATAAATATTTAGCTTTATTTCAATGATGTAAATTGATATTATGTATTAACTTGTTTCCTTTAATGTGTATTTTTTTTTTTGCACAAGTGTGTCAGTTTTTTGCATATCTCGTTATATGTCCTGGTTTCTGTTGCCCATCCATCAACTGTTGTAACTAATATGGAGACCACCTTGAGTAAATCTTAATCATGCTTTCAATCAAACTTTCTATCAGAATGATCTCGGACAAGTTCATAGCTGCCAAGTGTCCTGTATTTTTGACCCGAATACATGTGTATGTTTTTTGGGGGTAAAAATCTGACTTTTTTAAATAAAAAATAAAAATTTCCTTGCAATTTTCTGTTTAGAATGGATACCCAGTTCCATTCTGAGAGTAAATGTATCACATGTATATTGGAATTTAGAGTCCTAAAATATAATTGGTTCATTTGAAATTGAGACTGGATTGCGCAGATTAGTTGCTGCTATTACTGTCTCATCTCTGTAGTACTTAACTTCTAGTTATGTCAAAAAGGAAAGCAGGTAAATCAGAAATTTCTCCAGTAAAGAAAAGAAAACAACTGGAAAGACAATTGTGCTGTCATGTGAATCTAGTAAATGAGAAAGCATGGCGGTACCTATACACAAAACAACATGAAAAAGTTCATAAACATCAGCTTGATGCTACATCAACAACATCTCAGCTTGAACTTGCATTTAAAACGACCAGAGAAAACCTTGATGCAATTCAATCGGAAGTTCGTTTTAACCTTCCTCTTTTTGTTGCTAGTGTTGCTAGTGATTTGTTTCACACATTTTTTCCAGACAAAAAAATCACAAAGGATTACACGTGTGCTAGAACGAAAACAGTACAGTAAAAAAAAATATTGCACAAAATTCAGATAATGATTGAAATAACAAGGTGTGTAAAAGGCTCTTATAAACATTTGTCTGAGTGTGAGTGTGTTGCACTCTTGCACCTTCTTTGTGGGCACCCAAATGGAACAGGATGCCTGTTTAGAATGTGCAAGACTGCAGCAAATGCATCTATGATGTTAAATAATTACGTAATTTATTGTCCTACTTTACTGATGGTTCTTGATGTTGTAGATAGTTGCATTTGCATTAAAGTGTTAAAAATCAGTATTTTTGTCATATTGCTGTACCATAAATAATTTGTTTTTATAAAAATTTAGTTTTTGTGAATAAGGAAAGGATGTTATTTTTCATGCATGTCTATATCTGTCATTTTTTTGTCTGTATTCTAATGGAAATATGATTGAGATAATAGATTGAGACTTTATACAGTTTATGACTCATCAGTCTGAAACCTATCTTACACCAGCTATCAGGCAATCATTTATTTAAATTTGCAGCAGAATGCTGACCAATCTTCTCATGATCATCGTTTAAATTACAATTAAACCTCCAATCCTTATTTTTGAAGGTATTTGAACTGAAATTGAAATTTACAGAAATTCACACAAATGAAGTCATCATTACTCGTATGAACAAGAGTTTATTGAAATAATTCATTTTGAATATTGACTTTGGAAAAGCACACTTTTTGGAAAACCAAATATTATGAGCTTGAAAATGATGAAATTATAAATTTTAATATTGCATTAATATATATCAAGCAGTTACCTGGGGTCATTTGGTAACAACACTACCCATCATGTCGGTTTTAATTTGTAAATGAGTAAATCCCCATGCTGATATACCAGCAATAAGGAGACCATAATTAACAGATACATTTTAAATTCCAGTAAAGTGGTCGAGATATATCTATATCTAGCTTGCTGGATACTGGAAATGTGGAGAACACAGCATGCAACAAAAATGCAATTGCATCACACAAAAGAACTCAGTATTTTACCCATCAAGAGGCAGGTTGTCATCCAAAACTGACTTGTCCCCACTTTAATTAAAGTTGGGAAATTTGGCATGTCCAATTATCCATCACTACATTATTCAGTCTTGTATTTGTTTCTGCATAGACAAAGTGTAATCATTGGTTTGATACCAGATTAACAGCATGAAGCAGTGAAACCTTACTACATAAATTAATCCAAAAATTTTTTTAATGTAAATACATTCGAGTCCTTGACCAGGTTAGATTTTGGTGATATTAAGATTCAAAATTGTTAGTTTGAGTCTGTTTTGAAGAACCGCTTCAGTGGTCTAAGTGGTTTGATTGTCCACCTCGGATTTTGTAGATCGCAGGTTGAAACTCTGACCGAATCATACCAAAGACTTCTGAAAAAAGTGGTACTAGCACTTGCCTTGCTTGGCTGTTAGCATTAAGAGGTTAATTTTGTGACTGATTGGCCTGGTGTCAGGATAATGTGACTGGGGGACATCATGCTACATATCTATGGCATGGTGCCCAGTGCTTAGACATCACTATAAACTGCCACACTACAGATATTGTTGCAATATGACAGGAAAATGTTTAACCTTTGTTAGAAACCCAAATCACACACACACACACACCCCACAGTTATGGGATTCAGTTTAGTGGATATACAGAGGAGCCTCATTAATCCAGATGCTGTTTTACCGGAAACCTTGGTATCTGGACATAGTTCAACAGGAATGGAATTCCTAAACATTAATTTGATCCATTATTCAAGAAATAAACCCGTTCCAGATCTAGAAATCAAACTCAGGTGATCAAAGTGTAAAATTACCATAAAACTTGTCTCGATAATCCAGAAATAATCTATCCAAAAATTAGAAAATTCAAAAAATCACTTTTCAAAACTTTGCACATGTATATTCTTAACAGTGCTAAATCTAAGAAGAGTTGGGTTTTAAACTAAAATGTTTGACCCCCGTGCATTTAAATGTTTGTTGAATGCTTTTTTGTGTCATATGCTTCTGTTTAAAGGACAGTGAAATGTGATATTTGTTGCCCAACTAGTTTCAGTATATCGAGACTTAAGTTATAACTAAATTCCATCAGTATTATATTATCCTCACATAATATCTTTGTTTACTTTTATAAATTGATTTTTTCAAAAATATTTTAGGCATATTTTTCATGTTCCATGCTTTTAAAAAAAACACAAGCCTCAAATTTGGGCTCTCAGGTTGCAAATGACTTGAATTCATCCAATTGTTTTATTTTAGAATATGAATATTCTGACAGTGATCTTCAAGATGATAACGATTGTGGAATTCAGAATGGTAATCTTCCGGACAACAATCAGAATGTCAACCTTTATAATGCCAGTCAGAATTGTCAGCTTGTGGACAACAGTCAGAATGTCAACCTTTATAATGCCAGTCAGAATAGTCAGCTTGTGGACAACAATCAGAATGTCAACCTTTATAATGCGAGTCAGAATAGTCAGCTTGTGGACAACAATCAGAATGTCAACCTTTATAATGCCAGTCAGAATAGTCAGCTTGTGGACAGCAGTCAGAATGTCAACCTTTATAATGCCAGTCAAAATAGTCAGCTTGTGGACAGCAGTCAGAATGTCAACCTTTATAATGCCAGTCAAAATAGTCAGCGTGTGGACAAGTCAGAATGTCAACCTTTATAATGCCAGTCAGAATAGTCAGCTTGTAGACAACAATCAAAATGTTAACCCTTGTGATGCCAGTCAGGATAGTCAGCATGTGGACAACGGTCAAAATGTTAACCTTTGTGATGTTAGTCAGGATAGTCAGCATGTGGACAACAGTCAAAATGTTAACCTTTGTGATGCCAGTCAGGATGTTCAGCATGTGGACAACAGTCAAAATGTTAACCTTTGTGATGCCAGTCAGAATAGTCAGCATGTGGACAGTATTAAGAATGTTAACCTTTGTGATGCAAGTCAGAATAGTGAGCTTGAGGACAACAATCAGATTGTTGAACTTGATGAAGACAGGGAGATTAACCAGCCTGAGGACAGCATTCAGAGTGTTAACCTGTTTGATGCCAGTCTTAATAGTCGGCTTGAAGACAGCAGTTGCATTGTTGAACTTAATGAAGCTGGTGAGAATAGCCAGCTGGATGACATCAATCATAATGTTAACCTTGGTGAATGCAGTCAGAATAGCCAGCTTGATGACTCCATTTGGAATTTAGAACTTCATGGAGCCAGTGAAAATGGTCAGCTTGACGACATCGGTCAGACTGTTGACCACCATGATGCCTCTCAGAGTGACCGGCTTGATGATCTTGACCAGTTTGATGGCAGTGGGCAGGATGTTTACCTTAATGATGCCTGTCAGAATGGCCAGCTTGATAACAGAAGTCAGAATTGCCACAAGCTTGCTGCTTTCCGAAGGAGTAGTCACCTGGATAATGGCATTAAACGTTGTGATCTTAACTGTCAGGTAAGAAAAATGACCAAATTTGTGGGCATTATTTCATCTCAAAGACAACGGTCTGGGCTTAGTATCATTTTGCACTGCTGCCTCTGATTGGTATATAGTGTGATCATTTAGGCTGTATATTACTTAGAGCAGTCTTGTCCATAGTTTCATCTCTCCCCCAATGAAGGTGACTTGATGACTACGCATACACTCCATCCCTTATGATTTGACCAAAACATTTTGGGCTGTTCCATTTAAAAATGCATGGTACCCAAGGAAGGCAGGTTTTAAAAAACTACATGCCAGGGTACTTGGATTTTACATAGTTCATATTAAAATGTTAAAAATATTCTAAATTGCAACTATGGGTGAGTACTTCACTTTAAAAGTGACTTACCTGGGTCCCCTGTATGTTTTAATGGAACAGTCCCTACTGAAATGACCCTTATATTAAGGATTTATTAAATAAATGGAAATTGTATAAAAATATGATTGTTGCAGTAAAATCTTGATATTGGCTTGGCTGGGTTTGGTCTAGATCTGGATTTTCATATCAGATTCAATGGAGTTGGTCAGAGAACCAGACAAATCTACATGAATACCTCGGATGCTTTAATCTACCAACAAGTTTCATATCCAACTAATGCATGATCAAACAATTGACATGAAATTATAAAATTGAATATTCTGATTCTCAGATGTGTCTGTGAAAAAGCAAGAAAGGCAACAGTTATATTTATTGGGCAAATTGTAATGTTGATTTGAATATTGCTCATGGCAGAAGAGATGACTGCTGCCACTTAGAATAAAAATGACAAAATAACTCTCCAAACAGCCGACATACATGCCACCTTGTTTGCATGATATTTTCTGAAACTGAACTGTAGGTCTAAGTGTACTGTACAAACATTTTAGTTTGAACATAATATTGCCTTCATCACATCAGATAACACTTCTTGCATTTTTAAAGCTGACAATAATGTTACATTTTATTTTGTTATATCTTGATGAAAAGTTGATCTTACCGAACAGTATTAACTGCCTTACGGACAAGGTCTTGCTTTGGTTGGTATGTCAGACATTGGGACAATGGAGCATCATATGTATATCCATGTGCACTTTTCTATCATTAATTCTTGATTGAAACAACTTTAAAATCGCTAGAATTTGTGGGATGACTACAAGTTAAATTTTAGCTCATCCCTTTGAAATAGAGTAGAGCCTTTTTACTACCTTCACTGAAATTTGTGAAGTAAATTATGCCAAAAACTTGTAACCTGATATCGGAGTTTGTTTTGCTTTCAAACTTCATTCTGCAGAACTGTTTTGAGGTAGTTTTCACAGCCTTTCAAAGTGATGCTTAGTTTGTTCCCAATGAAATACTTTCTAGTTTGATGTCCAGTATGACTTCATGTGTAGTAATTTTGAAATTAGAGTCACTACTCACTTTCCTTTCTAAATGTTGGAGTATCAACATGGGATAATATTAGAACCTATGCTACTTGTAACAAGATTTAAGCGTACACTTTGACCAGTTGAGCTTCCGACCCATCTTGAGACTCTTGTTAGAACTTTCTGGTTTTACCATGGGGTCATTTCAGGGGGAAATGGGCTAAATAAGGTAAAATATCTTCTTTTTTTCCAGAACCCTAGCCGTTATTGCATATATTGCAATCAGAAAATTACTGGTGGAAAGCTCAACCGACACATCCTGAGAAAACAAAAAATTTGAGGAGGAAGTAAAGACAGCTATGTTGCTGCCCAAACACTTGCAAAATAAGTTTGTTGAAGCGAAGGGAAGGAATGTTCTAATTTTATCTTAAATTCATGATGAAACCAACAATGAATGAAACTGATAAAATGCAGTTCATCAGGGAAAGAAAACACAAGTATGATGATGGCTTAAAAATGTAGTCTTGCTGAAAGAGATTTTTGTCAAACCGTTCCTTTTACAAGCATAAGCAAACTTGCACAAGTTTAACTGCAGATACTATGAAGCCAAAGCTTTTGGCTAGCACAATCATTCACAAAGATAAAGAGTTTATGGAAGAGATCCTGAACAAGTTTAGGACTAACAAGGCTGGAGAATTGTGTCGCACTGATTCCCTTATCTAGCAAGTTGGATATCGACACATTTGCCTTCGAAGATATGAAAAAGGAAAAAAGACAAAAGTAAGAAAGTTTGTTATGTCAGAAATGAGGGATCTGGCCAGATTATTTATTGCATTTAAATCTAAATCATCAGAAAATGTTACCACAGAAGATATGTTCCAAAGGGGTCATTTATCCGTTTTAAGAGAAGCAATTGAAAGAATGGTGGAAACCGGTGAAGAAGGGAGAGAAAAGTATGGGCTAAAATTGACGCTGAATGCTATCATCCAGAGAACTATCAAACGTCTGAAAGGAAACTATACAGAAACAATGCAGGATGAAAAATATGATGAAACAAAGAAATTTAAATTATCATATTCATTTCGTTCACATGAAATGTTCTCGAATGCAAGGTATCAGTGGATCTCCAGTTCAGTTGATAAATCCCGACGTTCTGAACAGTTAACTAAAGAGGAGGAATTAAAGAAACTGAAAACATTTATATCTGAACAAATCAAACTTGTAAAATACAAATTTGAAATCTCTACGTATGCTTGGCTGAGATCTTTGGTGGTTTGCCGGCTCACATTATATAATGGGAGACGTGGTGAAGAACCATCACAAATGCTTCTCTCACAGTGGGAAGATGCTGAAGATGGTGTTTGGCTTCCATTTGATCAGGTTTTGAAAACTGAAGATGATGCAGATAAATATCTTGTTGGTCAGTTTTGGCTAGCCTATCTTCATGGAAAAGGAAGAGAGTTTGTACCAGTTTTACTTCCTGAAGATATAATAGAACCTATTCAGATATTAGTTACACATAGACAAGCACATGGGATCAAGGAAAGCAACATCTTTTTATTTGGAACAAAATCTTTTAATAGTCACTGCTCAGGGTGGCATTCAGTTAAAGCTGTTTGTATCCAGGCTCAAGTGAAGATAAATGCTACAAAAAAAATAGACACAGAATTTCAACCATTTATGCAAGTCTTGACATGAGTCTTGAACACCAGAGGATTTTCCTGGATCATATGGGTCATGAGGCAGCCATCAGCAGGGATAATTACCAATGCCCGATTGGGATAAAAGATGTTCGAGTTATGGGAAAGCTGCCGGATAACATTTACAAAAGGTATTTTTACTTTTTTTGTCAGTGGTAATTGCTTTTTTATTACCACAGATTTGGTTCATAATTGATGTCACTGACATGAAAAAGATGTCAGAGATGTATTCAGTAAATGCATTTTTAAAACATTCTGTCAATTGGAGCTGACATCAAAGTGAGGCTGTATTAGTTCCCCACAGTTATGACATACAGTTAGTCCTTTTTTAATTAAACTCTTATATTGCCATTAACATTTAATTCATTTGGATTTAAATCAATTATACCCAGATGTATACTGAATACTGACAGCTGTCCTACAGACTTGATAAGGTTTCAGTTTGTATCATTTGTATATGCTTGCTCCATCTGTCCATGTGTCTCCTTTTTATGTACACTAATTTTAATTCCTATCCATCTTACTTTACCATACTGTGGAGGTAGATGGCAATTTAGAGAAATAAGAAACCTAGTTTTATTGAGATGAAATGTTGATAGGTCATGTACAGAGAGAGGAAAGATGTTAGGACTGAAAAGAAGGAGGATAATATTCACAAACTAACTTGGTGAATAACTCGTACATTATCCAGACTGTGTTGCTTGCATGTTAAAAAAGGAAGAAACCTATCTAGTCTTATAGTCAGAAGCTCAAAGATGATAGTCCAATATCACTTTGAGGGAGGGAAGAAAACAGTTTCCACATAACTGGAGCACAGCACCACATACAGTATGCTTTAGCTAAACATTGTCAGTTGTGTGCACTTTGGCAAGGAAAGGCTTTGTAGTCACAAAATTCTAATTTTCAGGTGACATCAATATAAGGTCCAGACAAAAATTTGGTACAAAATGGCAGGTTTTATAACTTGGCTTTTGTCATGTTTGCACTTGAGAAAAAGAAGAAGCTAGTCCAATATGGGGATTTTGTTGTCAGAGGTCAAGATCATATTTACTTAATGAAGAAACTTTTTTTCTGCATGATCACTGTACTTTTAGACCACATGCCATATCCAAACTTTGTTTGGTGAAGGGAGAAACATTTAGGGCTGAAAAGGTCAAAAGCCAAGGTGAGGAAAAGATATTATGGGGTGGGTGGATATAGTACCCTTCAAAGTACTCATTTTTAAATACAAGTAACAAGAAAAATCTTTAACTTTATCGGAAACATGGGTGACTAACAGATGCATAGTGAATTCCTGACAGGTGGGTCTAATTTTTTTTACTCACTCAGTTTTGGTTTTACACCAGGTCCTATCAGACATGTATGAAATGATATCATTTGTGATCCATATATAGGGCCCAATATATTGGTGTATTGGCATATGTTATGTCTAAAAACAGTTGCAGATACGTACAGAATGCATGCTGAAATCATATCAAATATACTTCCAAACCACATTGGCCCCCATTTATATAATGCTTCAAGGCCATTTGAACAAGAATAGAACCTCGATCAGCGATTATTACTGTACATACTTGGATTATGTCTCGCACATAGTTTTATAAATAAATAAAAGAAAATAAGGCAAACAATCATCATGTAATACAAATATGTTTAGAAAGTACCATTTGGCTTTTAAATTTTGACTTGGTGAAGATGGAAGGTAATGTTACTCTGACAAAGATGGTCAGGTCATACTTGTCATTCCACAGTTTCAGTATGGTGGGGCATACTCGACACTCAGTTCCTATTTTGGAGAGAAACCTAGTCTCAATATACAGAAAATCAAATGGATCAGTGCATGTAATGATAACTGTTAGATATCCTGTGTAATATAAGCCAGTGTCAAGCTCGTTTCTTAGAAAATTTAAATATTTCCCAAATAAGTTGCATTGTTGTCTGACACCAACTGTGCTGGTGGAAACCATCTTAGGCTTTGTAATTATACTTATTTGTTGTAAAACATTTCTATCAGGTACTTCAGCAGAAACTAGAAAACTGCCAGAGATTTTGGAGCAGTTCTCAGCACCAGAGAAGTCCATACCACCAGAGAGGCAAGAAGGATCCAGAAGTAAAAAGAATCCAGTTAAAGGTATATATGTTTGTGTATCTGTAGGTTGTTTAAATACTACTGTACTATTTCTAAAGCAAATCTGAATTAAGCTCCTTCAAGCTTTAAGATAAATGTTCTTTATTCCTTTACCTCACAGGGTATGTGGCTCTGTAGGCAGTCACTATAAATGTACCAGAGTCATAAAGTGCAGTGTGCTGTAAATAGAAAAGCTTTATATTTGACTCCATACACATAAGCATGCTTGTTAACAATGTTAATGGTACTCATATGTTATCTATGGCAAGATTTAGGAGTAAAATCTGATCGTTGTAGTTGTATAATTATTTTTCACAGAAAAAAGTATATTTGCTTTGAAATCTTGAGAGCACTCATTATTTGGATCACACCTGAGATTTTAGATGCCATAAAAGGAGGAGATTTATTAAATGCCATCCGTTATGAGCTAATTTACATGCTAAACCAAAAATGACAAACTAAAAATACTAGTATGCAAAAACCTTTGAAGATATTATAATAATCTGAAGGCCATTTGGAAACTTTTTAGTGAGTTAGAATCCGAAAAAGCTCAGTAACAATGACATGTTACTCATTGAAATCAAATCTAATGATCAAATAGTTTAAATTATTATTCACTTATATAGCTTCCAACATTAAGGAACCTTTTTCAGAATTTTGAGAAACAGTTAGTCAGTTCAGTATAATTTTGGGGGCCAAATAATTTAGTTCCACTATTATGCAGAGCATCACATCCTGCTCAACCTACTTTAGTTTTTCCAACAGTTAATTTATGTGGAGTAATGTTGTAGTACAGAAGGTTACCGCCAGCAAAAACACATGGCAGTTTTATGGATCAAACAATTACTCTGGTCTCCTGTCAGAAAACAAGGACAAAGCTGACAATTATAAACAAAAGGAAACACTGCGACTACCAGATGTCCAAAATCAAAGGTGGAATGAATACTGTGTTGAAAGTTACATATTTGTGGTATGGTAAGCTGAAAACACAAAATTAAAATGTATCAACAATGATCATCCGTTAAGTGAATAATACTATATGCTGGTTATGTGACTTGTATAATCTCATATGTTTTACATCATGTTGTTGTATCACTTGTATCTCTGAAATAACTTTAAAAAATGCTTGAGCGCGTGGGTCAGAGTAAATAAAATAGCAATTGACGTCTTTGTTTAAATTTGATTTGGAAGATTGAGCTTTAGTAAAGACGATGAATAAAGCAAAAGTCTGCCCATTTGCATTGTGTAAGTACTGGTTTGTACACTATATTATGGTATGTGTCGCCTGGTAAACTCCAAAGCGCTCTGTGAATTATTGTTTTTTTTTATTTTTATTTTATATCAGACAAGTCTGAGAATATGCACATGCAAAACAATAATATGTATTTACAATTTTTGTAGTTTATAATAGTTTCTTGACATAGTAAATGAACAGGAGCTGGTCACTGCTGTGTGCAGTAAAGTGATCTTGCCAATTTTGTCTTGACATTTTTTATATCTGTAAGAGTTGGGAAACAGAAAATGCTATAATTTTTTAATGCACATTAATCTTGGGGCACGAAAAAAATAATTATTTCCTCATGCCCCAAGACTTAAGTAATTATGTTTATGTGGCTTAAGTAAATGATACCATTTCTTGTGCCATAGCCAGATAATGGTTATCCTTAGCAATAGTGAAGGTTTTAATAAAATCACTGTTATAAGCTCTAAAGTTTCAGTGTATGTCATATCACGCCCAAGTGGCTCAGAAGATACATTCTTATTATATTGATCACTTTCATCATTGGCCTGATTGCTTTTACAAAACCACAACATAAGTTCTTTGCAAAGATAGAAACCACATGCACTTATATAACCAATAAATCATGAGCTGACCCAGTTTTTCACAGTGGTAATTCATTAAAATTTATTTATATTATTCTGAAAACTGAAAAAGAGTGTTAAAAGTGTGATACATACACAATCTTAATACAGTCTGCTTGATCCATGAAACTTCATTTTTTATATTCACTTTATGTGTGTAAAGTTATTTGACTTGCATCCAAAGCTTATCATTCAAGTAAAGTTGCTACCTACAGAATTTGGAATCAACTTCACTCCACTTTGTCTGTGTGCCTGTTATGCATACAAGTCAGCAAACTATAATGATTGACACTGTGTGAATGCTTTCAGTGACCTGGTCTCGAGAAGAAACTGATGAATTAAGAAAGGTCTTCAAAGACTTCTTCACTGTCAGTACATCTAACACTAATTGCAACAGCGGGTGTCTTCCAAGTAAGTGCTTCCCTGTTTTCTCTATATATAATTTATTTGCCTCCAGTTTTGGAATGCAATTGATTTTTTTTCTTCTTGTGTTTGAATTGAAATATGTAGCTTTATTAATTTCCAGTAACTGTGCAGTCCATGATAATGGCCAAGTCTTCGAAGTCCAGTTTTTAAATGCTTTTTTTATCGCTTATTTTATTTTACTGTGTCTGGAAGCAATTGTGACCCAGTGGTCAGCAGGCTGGTCTCAGATTCACAGCAGTGCAGATTTGAATTCTGTCCAGACCATCTCTGGTCAGCAGCAGTTAAATTGTTCTGGGCATTTTACTTTGCTGTCTCTGCCTTCATACTAAATAGTCTTTCATTTAATGATGTGCCATTAAACACCAGCAAAAAAATCGTTTGTGTCTGGTATGAATACTGTTCATACAATTTGATACTGTGATCATTTTAAATATCTTTTCTGCCTTAGATGGTTACATGAAGTGGTTTAAGATCACAACATGTTGAGCTGTCATAAAGGATGGGAAATGCTGCTTATATTATTTTTTTCTTTCTATTACACATAAAGGAGAAATAATTGATTTCCTTAAGAATCACATGCCGCAGTGTTTGAAGTCGTTGAATATGCAGACTGCCTATATAAAAACACGAACAAAATTATTTAATGAGAGAAAGACAATAAGACAGAACATAAATAGGCATCAAAATAAGTTGATTTAGACAGAGCTTGTAATGTCCAGTCTTTATTATTGCTATGAACTTTCCATAATATTTTGTGATCTTAAAATTGTAATCGTTGACTGTAGTTATCTGGCACCTTTTCACACCACTATTGGATGGTAAAATGTTGAGTCTTCTCTTGCGCTTATTTAAATGAACTTTTACAGAAATATTTTTCAAGATGGCCGCCATTTACTTTATAAATCTCACTGCATCATTTGAAATGACTGCCAGAGTAGTGACATGCAATCTTGGTTCTCATGATACCAGGAAAAAATCAGGAGAAATGATAATACGTTTCCCAACTGTGAGAAGTCCCTGAAATTCGCAAATATTGATTAAAGCATGTTAGGAACAGCCAGGGAATTTTCTGCCAAAACTTGATAAAATATTGAAACATATATGTAATTGAGTTGTAACTGAACTGATCATGAGTTCAATTTCTTGATTTCTGACCAGAGCATTCAAAGGTTGCAGTATGGATCATTTGTGTGCTTGCCACAAACATATTGGTATGGTTATTCCAAGCATCCAGTGAATTAGATTTGTCCAGTTCTCTAGATAGTTCAAAGACAAGCTAGATATTGATTTGTTTCTTGCATGGAAGGCATGAAAATCAGTCTAGCATATCAGTAAGGAAACATGGTGGCAGCATATGATATCCGCTTACCAGATTGCCTAGCAAACAAAACAGCTGTTACATTGAGTCATACTGGTATGAACTTAATAGGAAACTTATCTATTTTCTCAGAAATTACAAGTATTACCGCTGATATGTGTTTAATATGCTGACAGATGAGATGAAACTACAGCATTGATGAAATTTGACCTAGTACTCACCATTTGCATTGCTATATGTTTGTCACATTTAGTCACGTGATATCAACTGTAATCCATTTCAAAGGTAGAAAAATAATAAAAATATTAAATGAAAGTCACCAAAATGTTGTTATTAAAAAAACTAAAGAAAACAAAATTATCTTTATATTTATTCCGAGAATATTCATGAAACCTGGATCATGTAAGCAATGATTTTTTTGTATCATGTGATGCCTTGTTGACATATACTCTCTGCTTGATGAATCTGGCTCTGTCCAATTTGCTGCAACGGCAAGAGTTTTCTGGGGATAAAATAGGTTGAGAATATTTTTGTCATGTTGGGTGTTTACAATAGGTATGTTACTTATTTTTAATATATTTGAATTTTGGAACATTAAAAAGGGATTTGTTGTTGATGTCATGTGACTATTGGGCTTGAGACGTCTTAGATTGGGAGGTTTTTTTAATCATGTGACAAGACAATCAGTGAAAATAGCAAGTACCATGTCAGGTTTCATCAATGCTGAATTTTTGTCTCGCCTGTCAGCGAATTAAAGACATAACAATTATAATACTTGCAAGTTCGCAATTTCTGAGAAAATAAATCATTTTCATATTGATTTCGTGAAGATGCCATTTAACGTAACATTTCTTAAAATTTGCTGGGACTGCTGATGAGTGGCTACCAGATGACACTACCATACGTTAGCAATGATTCCAATTTTTTATAGGCAGTTGGCTTAGACCTCTCTCCTCAGCATAATGTCCAAATATGACAAATTTAATGGGAATATTAAGAGGAAATAGAAAGCAGACTGCCATTTCTTATAGACAGAGTACTGAGTCAAATTTGTCGTTTAAAATGTTGACTCTGTGCGCTAAACTTTGGTACTAAACTATTACACTGTTATATATAGCTTGAAGTATTTGTTTTAGATCTTAATTAGTTCACAGGAGAAATGGGAGATTGTCATTCATTGTATTATATATTAAGAAACGATACTAGCCCTTGTATCAATACATGTTTGAGAACTGGTTTCTTGCATTACAAGCAGACATGTCAATTTTACAGAAAATTCAATCCTTGTTTATACAGAAATATATAATTTTGAAGGTATTTTTGTCAAAATTTAAATTAACTCTTTGTGATTAAGTCTATTTAAGTGATGGAGTTTTAACCAAATTGTCTTAAGTAGTTTAATTTGTTTGAAATATCTTGTTAGTTTTGGGTTTTGTTGACTCAGAGTAATTAAGGGTGTAGGTTTTTTCTTTACAAGACAATTTTCTAATGGATTGTATTTTTTATTCTGTGACATGAAGTTTATATTCAATGCTAACTTGATTTACAACTGATTTTTATATAATTAAAGATTTGAAAGGAAACAACTAATTTATGTTCATTATGTTATTGTTTCCTGTTACCAACATAATGCAGTTCAGCCAAGTTTAAATTTTATTCTGTGTATTGAAATGACTTTATATGCTAATTTGTATGAAAATACATTATCAAACTTGTTTCTTGTGATATATTTGTGGTTTAGTGCATGATCATATATATGACTCAGATATTTTGTAAGAGTCATGAAAAAAAATCATCTGTTGTTTCAGAACATTTATGTTTTTAACCTTAAATGTTCCTTAATTTCATTCAGTAAGGATCATATATGAACCTTGAAAAAATAAATTTGATTCTGGAAAAGTGTTGGAAATGACATGAAATTTGTCTTTTAAAAAAACTTTGAACCATGTATAATATTTCAGATTTGAATCCTCTAAATCCATTGGATGGAATTTTGTAGTTTCCTTTAGATGATCCTCTTGAATGTTTTCACTGTTCATCAACCAATATGGTTATATCAGTAAAATATTTTTGGCCTGTAACAATTGTCAGAAAGTTGAGACATTGTGGCCACAATGTCCTTCTATCCACAGATGGCATGTTTTTGTGTTAGAACAACTGAAGTTATAGAAAAGCTCAAACTTAGATAAATAGACATGAAATGGTTGAATTTATGTTAATGGTCAGTTTGTAAAAGTTTTTGGGAATTACCTGTCTTTTGTTTTGATGGATTAGCTTTTTAAAGATTGACAAAGGGCTTGGAATATCTCCAGGGACATGGGGAACACCATGTATTTGGTCAAGATCTTGAGTTTAATAAAATCATTGGAAGTGGCTATGCTGGCTGCTTACACTTGAGATCATTATTACTTACACTTGAGATTATTATTAGACTTTGCACACAGTTTTAAAATGGAACAAGAATATCCCATATAATGTGTTTGGTCTAAAGATCACAGGTTAGTGTCAGAGTGAGAGGGTTCAGTTTAAAACTTCTGGAAGTGATATTTTATTTTAGTTTACATAGATAGGTATAATGTACTTTACATAAGCTTTAGTATATTGGTAGCCCCTCCTCGTGTGCCCACACACAAATCAGTTAGAGCAGGAGTATGCTAGATTGAGCTTGTTTGCAAATTCATTACACTTTTCTTGCCCAGTCTGTTTTTTTTTCTTGAACCATTGACATCTTACTGGGAAATATGCTACCAACAGAATTTGAGCTGCATTCAAAATTAATAGTGATATGTCATGTTTCATGCACAGGGTCTTATTAAAAGGTCCAGTTGTATACTTTGTCAGTATCCTTATTTTCCAGTAGGTCATTTTCTGACTTTTCTTGATATTGTCATAAAACTTTATGCACACATGTATCTTTAGTTTCAAATTCATTGAATATTAGATTTAGGATGATGTGTACTGGTTTACAGCAACAGTGGTGAGAAAAATATTCTACGTTGGGGCTTGGACCGAGACAAGGAAATCCAAGTCAAGGGGTTATATGTCTCCCCACGAGGCTTGATATTGGTCCTGATGCAACCAGTGAAGCAAGATTGATTACAGTAAATTTTATTTGCTCAGCTTCTTGAAGAATACCTGTAAGCAAACCTAAGGCATGGGTGCAGTTTTGGGGCAGAGTGGTGTTTCAGCTTAGCTTACTGATGAATACTTTTTGAGAGATTTGTGTAAGGACATGGTTCAAGTTTTTCAGCAAACTTTTTCTCAGAAAATTATTATGGTAGAGTTGCAAACTTGCTGTGATGACAAATATCTATAAGAACTAAAACACTTTACAAACTAATATATCACCATGACCTATATTCTATGCTCCATTCACTAAGTTTTGGGGCTAGTCATATCTAATGCTCTGATCATGGTAGAGTCATGATGCTTCATACTGTAAAATATGTGTTGTTTTATATTAGTATGTAATGGTGCACAATTTACATGTGCAAATTCAGTTAGGAATGTGACAAAACTATGAACGAGTTTTATTTATGATTTGGAATGGGAGCACAGTACATGTAGTTAATGCCTCAGTAATATTAAAAAAACGTTTTGGCATTTTCATTTATGAAACTAATGATTATAGTGTTGTCAACTTGGCTTTGAAATCCCCTAAGCATACCAGGGTTCAACTTGGATGGATAAACTAAAAGTGATGTGCAGGTCCTATTTTGTCAAAAAAGGATCACTGCCAAATGATTATATTCTGACATAATTAGTAAAAATTGGTTGAATAGTGACCTGAGCTTATGACAACTGCTGTTGACTACATTTCATGTAACAAAGTCTTTGTTCATTTTCTAGTGCCCAAGCTGATTTCTTAGGTTTTGTGAAAGATAAAAATGTAGTACCTTATACCACATTTTGCAAAGTGCAACTAGATTTATGTGACCTCTATTTTATCATGACTCTGAAAACTACAACACCTCATCAAGCAAGGTTGTGCATGTAAGAAATGAGCCTTTTATTATATGTTGTAGGTTTCATCACTTTCATTTATGTACTTAGAACTGTTTTCTGAATAGTCAAATTTTACCGTTATAAAGTTGTTTTATTTATGTTATTCATATTATTTTGCACTTTGACTAATATATTGGTATTTTTGCATGATTATGTCTGTCTGAGAGTGATTAGTGTGATGTATTTTTTTACCTCGCTATTATAACATATGCATTTTATTGAACATTCATCTGGCTCTAACGCAGTGTTTGTTGATTTTACAGTACTCAAAAAAATGTCATCATATCGCTTGAAAATCTCATTTATTCAAGTTCACTGTAAGACTGAATAATGGATGAAAATTATGTTTCTTAAATTGTCTGACAGATTAACAAATTCATCAAACTTATTTAACTTCAAAAATACAAAATTATCATAAACACTTACGTCAGAAATGAAAAATCTGAAGGTGCTCAGACTTAAGGTTATGGATATGGACTATAAAATTTCTTTAAGCTTTCCCACATGACCACAGTAGTCGAATCCGAAACTCTAACCCTTGAGGTGAGATGACAGTGATCTGTAATGGTGAGCGCTTTAGACCACTCAGCCACTTGTGGCCCCGATTGCATGAAATAATTGGAATTGTAGTTGTTGACAATTTTGGGAGGACATAAATTCAAAAGTTTTTCTGAATGACTTTTCTCCCAATATAAACTGATGCAAGATTTTTTATTTTTTTTATTTGGGCTTCACTCCAGCCTTATCCTTTGCAAGGGTGTGGCTATGGATAAAACAACAAATTTCCACTGCAAATATTAGTATGTTTAAAATGTGGATTGAAAAATGTGGACTTGAGTGGCACAACCATTGATTAGCTTCATGCATTTTGATAGTTTGATAATCACACAACAGGTTAAGTATGCTCTTGTTATTCTTATGATATTGATGTTTCTAATTTTTTGTTGTTTATCAGTGAAAAAGCATTCTGGTATTGGGCTTAGCATGTATCAGTCAAGAATATCAGATATTTTTCTTGTACAAGATTTTGGATTAATTCCATCAATCTCATTAGTGTTCACTTGCATGTCCTGATTTTCTATTATATTTGTAATATATTGAAACTGGTTACTTTTCACTTTGTATAAAGATATTATATAACATAGTAGTACAGTTGTCATGCTTCAACATTAAAAATGTTTTCAGGAGTAAAGTATAGAAAAGGGGAGTAGAGCCTTATTAAGCTTTTTCTCTAATCACTTGAGTTACCTAATTTTGTAAGATGTTTCACCATTTAGGTAGATGATGAATGTTATGAATCTTGGATGTTTGCCCAGTTGGGTTGTGGGTACAGTTGTTATATTTTCAAATCAAATATATGCTCATGCTTGTACTCTGAACTCGATTTACATGAACTTGGATTAAGCAGTTTGCACGTGATGATTTACCCTGATACACTAAAATATACAACAGAGGTTTTCAATTATGAATGTTGCCCCAGATGGGGTAGATTTACTATCACAAAATCACATTTGATTGGAACTGTGGGTGATTACATATTCATACAAACATTTAGGAGAGTAAGTAGATAAAGTTTTCAGATTCTCGTTTTATTCAAGTGGATGGTTGGGAAGCTAGTCAGGAATAATATATGGATAGATCAAACAGTGCAGATATTTGGAATAGTTTCCATCGCTAGGTTTATTTTATAGATCAAGCAGTGCCGATATTTGTAATTGTTTCCATTGCTAGGTTCATTTTATAGACCAAGCAGTGCCGATATTTGTAATAGTTTCCATTGCTATGTTTATTTTATAGATCAAGCAGTGCCGATATTTGTAATAGTTTCCATTGGTAGGTTTATTTTATAGATCAAGCAGTGCAGATATTTGTAATAGTTTCCATTACTAGGTTTATTTTATAGATCAAGCAGTGCCGATATTTATAATTGTTTCCTTTGCTAGGTTCATTTTATAGATTAAGCAGTGCCGATATTTGTAATTGTTTCCATTGCTAGGTTTATTTTATAGATCAAGCAGTGCCGATATTTGTAATTGTTTCCATTGCGAGGTTTATTTTATAGATCAAGCAGTGCCGATATTTCTAATTGTTTCCATTGCTAGGTTTATTTTATAGATCAAGCAGTGCCGATATTTGTAATTGTTTCCATTGCTAGGTTTATTTTATAGATCAAGCAGTGCCGATATTTGTAATTGTTTCCATTGCTAGGTTTATTTTATAGATCAAGCAGTGCCGATATTTGTAATTGTTTCCATTGCTAGGTTTATTTTATAGATCAAGCAGTGCCGATATTTATATTAGTTTCCATTGCTAGGTTTATTTTATAGATCAAGCAGTGCATATATTTGTCATTGTTTCCATTGCTAGGTTTATTTTATAGATCAAGCAGTGCCGATATTTGTAATTGTTTCCATTGCTAGGTTTATTTTATTTATCAAGCAGTGCCGATATTTGTAATTGTTTCCATTCCTAGGTTTATTTTATAGATCAAGCAGTGCCGATATTTGTAATTCTTTCCATTGCTAAGTTTATTTTATAGATCAAGCAGTGCCGATATTTGTAATTGTTTCCATTGGTAGGTTTATTTTATAGATCAAGCAGTGCCGATATTTGTAATTGTTTCCATTGCTAGATTTATTTTATAGATCAAGCAGTGCCGATATTTGTAATTGTTTCCATTGCTAGGTTTATTTTATAGATCAAGCAGTGCCGATATTTGTAATTGTTTCCATTGCTAGGTTTATTTTATAGATCAAGCAGTGCCGATATTTGTAATTGTTTCCATTCCTAGGTTTATTTTATAGATCAAGCAGTGCCGATATTTGTAATTGTTTCCATTGCTAGGTTTATTTTATAGATCAAGCAGCGCCGATATTTGTAATTGTTTCCATTGCTAGGTTTATTTTATAGATCAAGCAGTGCCGATATTTGTATTAGTTTCCATTGCTAGGTTTATTTTATAGATCAAGCAGTGCAGATATTTGTATTAGTTTCCATTGCTAGGTTTATTTTATAGATCAAGCAGTGCCAATATTTGTATTAGTTTCCATTGCTAGGTTTATTTTATAGATCAAGCAGTGTAGATATTTGTAATAGTTTCAATTGCTAGGTTTATTTTATAAAATCAAGCAGTGCTGATATTTGAAATTGTTTCCATTGCTAGGTTTATTTTATAGATCAAGCAGTGCCGATATTTGTAATTGTTTCCATTGCTAGGTTTATTTTATACATCAAGCAGTGCCGATATTTGTAATTGTTTCCATTGCTATGTTTATTGTATAGATCAAGCAGTGCCGATATTTGTAATTGTTTCCATTGCTAGATTTTTGTATAGATCAAGCAGTGCCGATATTTGTAATTGTTTCCATTGCTAGGTTTATTTTATAGATCAAGAAGTGCCGATATTTGTAATTGTTTCGATTGCTAGGTTTATTTTAAAGATCAAGCATCTCCGATATTTGTAATTGTTTCCATTGCTAGGTTTATTTTATTTATCAAGCAGTGCCGATATTTGCAATTGTTTCCATTGCTAGGTTTATTTTATAGATCAAGCAGTGCCGATATTTGTAATTGTTTCCATTGCTAGGTTTATTTTATAGATCAAGCTGTGCCGATATTTGTAATTGTTTCCATTGCTAGGCTTATTTTATAGATCAATCAGTGCCGATATTTGTAATTGTTTCCATTGCTAGGTTTATTTTATAGATCAAGCAGTGCCGATATTTGTATCAGTTTCCATTACTAGGTTTATTTTATAGATCAAACAGTGCCATTATTTGCAATAGTTTCCATTGACAGGTTTATTTTATGGATCAAGCAGTGCCGATATTTGTATTAGTTTCCATTGCTAGGTTTATTTTATAGATCAATCAGTGCCGATATTTGTATTAGTTTCCATTGCTAGGTTTATTTTAAAGATCAAGCAGTGCCGATATTTGTATTAGTTGCAATTGCTAGGTTTATTTTATAGATCAAGCAGAGCCGATATTTGTAATTGTTTCGTTTGCTAGGTTTATTTTATATATCAAGCAGTGCCGATATTTGTAATTGTTTACATTGCTAGGTTTATTTTATAGATCAAGCAGTGCCGATATTTGTATTAGATTCCATTGCTAGGTTTATTTTATAGATCAAGCAGTGCCGATATTTGTAATAGTTTCCATTGCAAGGTTTATTTTATAGATCAAGCAGTGCCGATATTTATATTATTTTCCATTGCTAGGTTTATTTTATAGATCAAGCAGTGCCGATATTTGTATTAGTTTCCATTGCTAGGTTTATTTTATAGATCAAGCAGTGCCAATATTTGTATTAGTTTCCATTGCTAGGTTTATTTTATAGATCAAGCAGTGCAGATATTTGTATTAGTTTCCATTGCTAGGTTTATTTTATAGATCAAGCAGTGCAGATATTTGTATTAATTTCCATTGCTAGGTTTATTTTATAGATCAAGCAGTGCAGATATTTGTAATAGTTTCCATTGCAAGTTTTTTTTTTATAGATCAAGTAGTGCCGATATTTGTAATTGTTTCCATTGCTAGGTTTAATTTATTTATCAAGCAGTGCCAATAATTGTAAATGTTTCCATTGCTAGGTTTATTTTATAGATCAAGCAGTGAAGATATTTGTAATTGTTTCCATTGCTAGGTTTATTTTATAGATCAAGCAGTGCCAATATTTGTAATTGTTTCCATTGCTAGGTTTATTTTATAGATCAAGCAGTGCCGATATTTGTAACTGTTTCCATTGCTAGGTTTATTTTATAGATCAAGCAGTGCAGATATTTGTATTAGTTTCCATTGCTAGGTGTATTTTATAGATCAAGCAGTGCCGATATTTGTATTAGTTTCCATTGCTAGGTTTATTTTATAGATCAACCAGTGCCGATATTTGTATTAGCTTCCATTGCTAGGTTTATTTTATAGATCAAGCAGTGCAGATATTTGTAATAGTTTCCATAGCTAGGTTTATTTAATAGATCAAGCAGTGCTGATTTTTGTAATAGTATCCATTGCTAATTTTATTTTATAGATCAAGCAGTGCAGATATTTGTAATAGTTTCCATTGCTAGGTTTATGTTATAGATCAAGCTGTGCCGATATTTGTATTAGTTTCCATTGCTAGGTTTATTTTATTTATCAAGCAGTGCCGATATTTGTAATCTTTTTCCATTGCTAGGTTTATTTTATTTATCAAGCAGTGCCGATATTTGTAATTGTTTCCATTGCTAGGATTATTTTATAGATCAAGCAGTGCCGATATTTGTGATTGTTTCCATTGCTCGGTTTATTTTTTAGATCAAGCAGTGCCGATATTTGCAAAAGTTTCATTGCCAGGTTTACTTAATAGATCAAGCAGTGCAGATATTTGTAATAGATTACATTGCTAGGTTTATTTTATAGATCAAGCAGAGCCCATATTTGTAATAGTTTCCATTGCTAGGTTTTTTTAATAGATCAAGCAGTGCAGATATTTGTATTAGTTTCCATTGCTAGGTTTATTTTATAGATCAAGCATTGCCGATATTTGTATTAGTTATAATCTTAGGTTTATTTTATAGATCAAGCAGTGCAGATATTTGTAATAGTTTCCATTGCTATGTTTATTTTATATATCAAGCAGTGCCGATATTTGTAATTGTTTCCATTGCTAGGTTTATTTTATAGATCAAGCAGTGCCGATATTTGTAATTGTTTCCATTGCTAGGTTTATTTTATAGATCAAGCAATGGCGATATTTGTAATTGTTTCCATTGCTAGGTTTATTTTATTTATCAAGCAGTGCCGATATTTGCAATTGTTTCCATTGCTAGGTTTATTTTATAGATCAAGCAGTGCCGATACTTTGTAACCGTTTCCATTGCTAGGTTTATTTTATAGATCAAGCAGTGCCGATATTTGTAATTGTTTCCATTGCTAGGTTTATTTTATAGATCAAGCTGTGCCGATATTTGTATTTGTTTCCATTGCTAGGTTTATTTTATAGATCAAGCAGTGCCGATATTTGTAATAGTTTCCATTGCTAGGTTTATTTTATAGATCAAGCAGTGCCGATATTTGTATTTGTTTCCATTGCTAGGTTGATTTTATAGATCAAGCAGTGCCGATATTTGTATTAGTTTCCATTGCTAGGTTTATTTTATAGATCAAGCAGTGCCGATATTTGTATTAGTTTCCATTGCTAGGTTTATTTTCTAGATCAAGTTGTGCAGATATTTGGATTAGTTTCCATTGCTAGGTTTATTTTATAGATCAAGCAGTGCAGATATTTGTATTAGTTTCAATTGCTAGGTTTATTTTATAGATCAAGCAGTGCAGATATTTCTAATAGTTTCCATTGCTATGTTTATTTTATAAAATCAAGCAGTGCTGATATTTGAAATTGTATCCATTGCTAGGTTTATTTTATAGATCAAGCAGTGCCGATATTTGTAATTGTTTCCATTGCTAGGTTTATTTTATAGATCAAGCAGTGCCGATATTTGTAATTGTTTCCATTGCTAGGTTTATTTTATAGATCGAGCAGTGCCGATATTTGTAATTGTTTCTTTTGCTAGGCTTATTTTATAGATCAAGCAGTGCCGATATTTGTAATTGTTTCCATTGCTAGGTTTATTTTATAGATCAAGCAGTGCCGATATTTGTATTAGTTTCCATTGCTAGGTTTATTTTATAGATGAAGCAGTGCCGATATTTGTAATTGCTTCCATTGCTAGGTTTATTTTATAGATCAAGCAGCGCAGATATTTGTATTAGTTTCCGTTGCTAGGTTTATTTAATAGATCAAGCAGTGCCGATATTTGTATTAGTTTCCATTGCTAGGTTTATTTTATAGATCAAGCAGTGCCGATATTTGTATTAGTTACCATTGCTAGGTTTATTTTGTAGATCAAGCAGTGCCGATATTTGTATTAGTTTCCATTGCTAGGTTTATGTTATAGATCAAGCAGTGCAGATATTTGTAATTGTTTCCATTGCTAGGTTTATTCTATAGATCAAGCAGTGCCGATATTTGTAATTGTTTCCATTGCTATGTTTATTTAATAGATCAAGCAGTGCCGATATTTGTAATTGTTTCCATTGCTAGGTTTATTTTATAGATCAAACAATTCCGATATTTGTAATTGTTTCCATTGCTAGGTGTATTTTATAGATTAAGCAGTGCCGATATTTGTATTAGATTCCATTGCTAGGTTTATTTTATAGATCAAACAGTGCAGATATTTGTAAAAGTTTCCATTGCTAGGTTTATTTTATAGATCAAGCAGTGCCGATATTTGTATTAGTTTCCATTGCTAGGTTTATTTTATAGATCAAGCTGTGCCGATATTTGTATTAGTTTCCATTGCAAGGTTTATTTTATAGATCAAGCAGTGCCGATATTTGTATTAGTTTACATTGCTAGGTTTATTTTGTAGATCAAGCAGTGCAGATAATTGGATTAGTTTCCATTGCTAGGTTGATTTTATAGATCAAGCAGTGCAGATATTTGTATTAGTTTCCATTGCTAGGTTTATTTTATAGATCAAGCAGTGCAGATATTTGTAAAAGTTTCCATTGCAAGTTTTTTGTATAGATCAAGTAGTGCCGATATTTGTAATAGTTTCCATTGCTAGGTTTATTTTATAGATCAAGCAGTGCCGATATTTGTAATTGTTTCCATTGCCAGGTTTATTTCATAGATCAAGCAATGCCGATATTTGTAATTGTTTCCATTGTTAGGTTTGTTTTATTTATCAAGCAGTGCCAATAGTTGTAAATGGTTCCATTGCTAGGCTTATTTTATAGATCAAGCAGTGCCGATATTTGTAACTGTTTCCATTGCTAGGTTTATTTTATAGATCAAGCAGTGCCGATATTTGTAATTGTTTCCATTGCTATGTTTTTTTTATAGATCAAGCAGTGCCGATATTTGTAATTGTTTCATTGCTAGGTTTATTTTATAGATCAAGCTGTGCCGATATTTGTATTAGTTTCCATTGCTAGGTTTATTTTATTTATCAAGCAGTGCCGATATTTGTAATTGTTTCCATTTCTAGGATCATTTATAGATCAAGCAGTGCCGATATTTGTAATTCTTTCCATTGCTAGGTTTATTTTATAGATCAAGCAGTGCCGATATTTGTAATTGTTTCCATTGCTAGGTTTTTTTTTATAGATCAAGCAGTGTCGATATTTGTAATTGTTTCCATTGCTAGGTTTATTTTATAGATCAAGCAGTGCCGATATTTGTATTAGTTTCCATTGCTAGGTTTATTTTATAGATCAAGCAGTACCGATATTTGTATTAGTTTCCATTGCTAGGTTTATTTTATAGATCAAGCAGTGTAGATATTTATAATAGTTTCCATTGCTAGGTTTATTTAATAGATCAAGCAGTGCCGAATTTTGTAATAGTTTCCATTGCTAGGTGTATTTTATAGATCAAGCAGTGCCGATATTTGTAATAGTTTCCATTGCTAGGTTTATTTTATAGATCAAGCAGTGCTGATTTTTGTATTAGTTTCCATTGCTAGGTTTATTTTATAGATCAAGAAATGCAGATATTTGTGTTAGTTCCATTGCTAGGTTTATTTTATAGATCAAGCAGTGCAGATATTTGTAATAGTTTCCATTGGTAGGTTTATTGTATAGATCAAGCAGTGCAGATATTTGTAATAGTTTCCAGTGCTAGGTTTATTTTATAGATCGAGCAGTGCAGATATTTGTAATAGTTTCCATTGCTAGGTTTATTTTATAGATCAAGCAGTGCAGATATTTGTAATAGTTTCCAGTGCTAGGTTTGTTTTATAGATCAAGCAGTGCAGATATTTGTAATAGTTTCCATTGCTAGGTTTATTTTATAGATCAAGCAGTGCCGATATTTGTAATAGTTTCCATTTCTATGTTTTTTTTATAGATTAAGCAGTGCCGATATTTGTATTAGTTTCCATTGCTAGGTTTATTTTATAGATCAAGCAGTGCGGATATTTGTATTAGTTTCCATTGCTAGGTTTATTGTATAGATCAAGCAGTGCAGACATTTGTAATAGTTTCCATTGCTAGGTTTATTGTATAGATCAAGCAGTGCAGACATTTGTAATAGTTTCCATTGCTAGGTTTGTTTTATAGATCAAGCAGTGCAGATATTTGTAATAGTTTCCATTGCTAGGTTTGTTTTATTGTCAAATCCTGCTATAGCATCAGGGTCACTGATGCATGCAAACATAGAATTGGGGGGGGGGTTAGAAGTGGATACAAAACAACATGCCTCATTGGCATAATTATCATCTTATATCTGCATAGTAAACGATAAATTCTTGTGTATTGAACCGATAAATTGCATGTACAATATTCTACTTAATCAACTCTATGAAACCATGCATTCCCAAACCAAAATGCTAGCTTTCCACAAGCTTGCAGCAAGCTTGCCGCAAGCTTGCAGCAAGCTAGTTGAAGTTGTACAAGCTAGTAAGGTAGCTTGCGCAAGCTTGCAAAAGGAATTTTTCCAAGTCTGCAAGCTTGCGCAAGCTTGCAAGCTTGTGCAAGCTTGCAAGCTTGCAAGCTTGCAAGCTTGCGCAAGCTTGCAAAATGAAATTCTCAAAGTCTGCAAGCTTACTGTAAAATCTCAAACTTACACAAATTAAGCTAGCTTGCAAAAGGAATTTTTCCAAGTCTGCAAACTTGTAAAATGTAAAATTCAAGCTGCCTAGATTGCAAAAAATGAAGGAGTGCATCTGCAGTCATTCATCAAACAGCAGCACAGTGGATAAACTTTAACATAGAGCATAATTTGTCCACATTGTTTTACACCATTAAATATAAAAAAAAACAGAGCAAGAATTTCTTGAATGTGTGTTATATTTTACACTGTGATAAAGGATTCCATTTAGTAAAATCCGGTAAAATACATAGCATTTACCGATTGCAAAGTTGTTTACAGACTGACTTAATGCAGCAAGATATTTGAAGTCAAGTACTTATAAATGCTTTTTACCAACAATGTATGCACCATCAAATATAGTCTCTGTAATTTTGTGATGATAACTTCTGGCATTTTGTTTTTGAAAGAATATTCCAATTTTTGTTTCATTGAAAATTTTTGTATTTGAAAGTGTAGGTAATTTTAACATTGTTGAAACAGTGTCAGACTCCTGTGATCGAACGGAAATCATGTGGAATAATGTTTTTGATTAACATCTCAATATACGGTAATTTATCCTGAAATTAATATAAATGAGTATTAAAAACTAACAAATCTGACATCCCCCTCCCTTTTGCCTTTGCAGACCTGTTTACCAGTTCGTATTTGACTTTATTTGTACGGAATAAAGCTCATTCTTACGGTAGTATGGTAATTGGTTTTAAAATACGATTTAAGTTTGCATTTTTTTTTTTTTTTTTTTTTAAATAATTTTTTAAGCGTTTATATTCCGGTTAGTTTTGTTGTACGTCTCTTCGGTCCGCGTCCGGGTCTGATTGTAACATTCTCAACATTCGGTTGTTTAAACATGCCGCCGATAACAAAGTTTCAGCTCGAATCTGATGATGAAAATAGAATGTCTAAACATAGAAAGGAACATTTTCTACTAGTTCATAATACTCTGTGACCATGCCTTAAGCCACCGTCTAAAGGAGTACATTTTGTGCTCTGCACTGTTTGTAACTTAGATTTTTCATGTGAACAACATGGTGGAATGAATGACTTTTCACGGCACGTGGAATCGGAAAATCATGCGAAATTGGCATCGCTAGTGAAGGGAAATAAAAGTATTTTGTCAACGATGAAGGGAAAGGAAGTCAGTTATCAGCACATCTTTCAAAAGCAGATAACGTGCTGAGGTGATTCTATGAGCTGATCGTAAATTGAGCACAGCATACACGTTAATGGAAGTAATTAAAAATATGTTCCCAGATTCCAAAATTGAAGAAGTTTTTTTTTAGAAACAATCTCTCTCTCTCTCTCTCTCTCTCTCTCTCTCTCTCTCTCTCTCTCTCTCTCTCTCTCTCTCTCTCTCTCTCTCTCTCTCAGTATGTCGTGCAATAGTAAATAACGGTAATTATAGTATATTGATGTGTCTACTATTTGTTATCGAGGGACTGGTGTATTTGGTCCAATTGCTGTTTCAATTGGTACATTTGTATTAATTACATGAGATTATTTTGAATCTAGTTGAATTCCAGGAGATTTGTGAATCTTGTGTTTACAGTGCAGAACTTTTGAAATTTATTTGAATTGTTTGAATCTCAATCCTAGGCGGTACATAAAATTATGTGAATATCGGATAGTGTATATTATTTTTTTAAACTGAGCTGTTTTGAATCTGTATATCAGATAGATATAACATTTTATTTTCTTCAATGTTTGAATGTTAGTATAGAGTAATTGGATCAATTGTATTTTGAGAGCATGTCAGAATCATTGTATTTTTTACATCATATATTTTTTTATTAACTAATTAAATTCATGAATTGCCATCTTTCACACATTGTTTGAGTTATTCATTTAATACAAAAATCAAATGTTTCAATTCTGCGACATACATTGTAGCATATATCAACATCATTTCCACACATCAAGGGCTAGAAATATGGTGGCAGTACATGCCATGTCAGTTTCCTATATATATATATATATATATATATATATATATATATATATATATATATATATATATATATATAGTTTAAAATCTAAGCTTGTCATGCACAACCTTAAAAATAAGCTTGAGGCAAGCTTGCCACAACATTAGAAACAAGCTTGCGCAAGCTTGCCGCAACCTTAAAAACAAGCTTGCGCAAGCTTGCCACAACCTTAAAAACAAGCTTGCGCAAGCTTGCCACAACCTTAAAAGCAAGCTTGCCGCAACCTTAAAAACAAGCTTGCGCAAGCTTGCCGCAACCTTAAAAACAAGCTTGCGGCAAGCTTGCCACAACCTTAAAAACAAGCTTGCGCAAGCTTGCTGCAAGCTTGCCGCGGATTCAAATCGAAGCTTGCGGGAAGCTTAAATAACAAGCTTGCAGCAAGTTTGCCGCAACCTTAAAAATAAGCTTGCGATTTTGGTTTGGGTTGTTACACACAGTATGTTTGTATATGTCTAAGGTAGAGCTTGAATAGTTGAAGTACACTGAATCGACATGTACACACCAACTCATCTTGTTGCATACATAACACTGAATCTTTAATAATTCCAATGAACTATGCAAACAGAAGTATAATGCTGAGTCATTTTTCACACATCATTACATCTTTGAATTCAATGCCCAAAAATAATTGAAAATTACATAAGGATCGATGAAGCACATTTATGGTTAGGTGTGGATGTATGCATCTATCGCAAGGTCATTAAATGGTATCAGCAGAGATTTCATACTGCTATGTTCTGAATACTTTGTTGGTTTTGAAAAATTAATGTGATTTTCAGCTACTGTTGCGGTTGTTAAGATGTTTGTCTTATCAAGACCTAAATATCAAGCTAATTGCGCTTAACGCTTAATCCTTCAAGCCTCTATATTATAAAAGTAAAAGTTATATTTCTGTGTACTTTGATAGCTTTTGTTTGAATGGCTACAGCAACAATAATTGTTATTGAACAAGGGGGTAACTTTAATTGGGAATTTGCAACATAATTCAATGATCAACTAATTGTGTAATGATTCTGTGACAACACCACCAAGTTGCATGGCCATGTTGGCAGCTTTTTTTCTGTTTTTATAAGTAATTACCCCATAATTTCAACAACCTTTAGCTTTAAGATAGGTTTTGATGATTAATAATGACTTAAATAAACTGATTTATAAATTTTGGTATCTTTAAGCAACCACCCTCTTGTTTGGTGCTTGGTCATTTATGCCAGTTGAATAAGCAGAGATATGTACACTATAGTTTGAGCAGTGATTGTACACATGATGCATTGAAAACAAACACCAAGAATACTTAATTACTTTATCTTTGATGGGTCAGTAATAATAAAATTTAGGTACCAGTTTTTTGGTCAGCTGAATCTAACAAAATAAACCGTATTGGCGACTTGTTTGAATGAAGTTTGTGATTGTTCCATTTGAATATTTATCACATACTGTTTGCATTGAAATATTGCTCTGCATTTATGTTACTTCAGCAAGAATGATACATATAATTAAGGAGTCAATAAATTGTTCATCTGCTTATTTGACATATTCTTGTAATAAATTTCCCTTCTTTCAATGCTATTTGTTTTCTCTATTCAGCTCATGGACATAGATAATGAGAATTATATGGTGCATATAATAGATGCAAAATTGATTAATATGGCATAAATGGTTGAAATGTACATTTTTTTGTAGATCTGTAAAGTGCTGAAAACTCTCCTAGGACATCATGTACTGGCACATTATCGAAACCATCATTTGACTTTAAACTGTTAGTGCCGAAAACTCTCCTAGAATGTTGTATACTGGCAAATTATTGAAACAGTCATTTGACATTAAACTTAACATTTATCTATGGCATCAATTTTGTATGGGCATATTCCATCATTCCTATTTCCCCTCTAAAGTCTTGGGATTAATCAGCAAGATATTGTTGTATCTCCTGCATGAAGGCTGATATGTTAGTGGTATGGCCCTTGGTTGAACATCCCTTGTGCTTATTCTGTTCATATTTTGCATGCTTATGAAAGCTTGTACTAAAATTGTTGGTATGTGCATACTTGTTGATTTCATTGCACACATATTGGTTTGGTATATAGCACAGATGAAATATTTGTATTGCCTTCCAGTGCTGCCCACTGTAGCTTTGTATTATAACTGGCTTCCAAAACCTGCTTTGTCCATTGCAACATAACATTTTTGTAAAGATGATACTTGCTGTAAACTAATGTAAATTTGCACAGATGTGGTCAGTCTGTCATTCAAGATGGCTGCCATCATTAACAATAGACAAAAAGTTAAAAATGTCAAAATATTCAATTCATAGGAAATTATTGGGACAAAAATAATCAGCTTTCACACAAGTCTTGAGCCACATTTGGTTTCGCTAATGATGTAACTAGGGTCACACGGTTTGTTAAAATTATAGGTCTTAAAATATGTAACAGAAAGGAAGTTAAGTGAAACCAACAGTTTAATTACAATTCAGCATGCGATTATTTCCTAGAATTGTTGTTTTAGGGTTTAACTCCATTTTTCTGCACATGGTAGGCTATACATGGCGGCCAGTATTAATGGTGAACGAAGAACCCGTGAAAACCCCAGAAAGAACCACCGACTCACGAGAAGCTCCTGGCAAGCTTTCTCACATACTCACATTAGCCGAATCCTAGACTCGAACCCACGCAGACGGAGGTGAGATGGCAGTGGTCCGTAACAGAGAGCGCTTTAGACCACTCGGGGCCCCTTTTCCTAGAATACTATTTGAAAATTCAAATTAAATTCCAAAAAATCCTAGATGCCCTATCACAATTTCGAAAATAATGTTCCAAATAAATTAAAATATCATTGAATGTCCTGACATACCAGACCACTCTTTTGGCCTGGTAGTTAGAACATCTGTCTCAGATGCGGGACGTCGCTGGTTAGAATCCTGGCCGAGTCTTTTAAAAGACATGTAAAAATGTTACTAGCACCTACCTCGCTTGGCGCTCATTATTAAGAGGTTAGAGTTAGGACTGGTTGGCCAGGTGTCAGGATAATGTGACTGGTTGGGGCTATAAACACAAAACACTGTGACATACCATTAGTCTTGAATGTCCTGAATGTCTTTCAGTGAATTCACAAAAGTCCAAGTAATTTATCAATCCAAAGTCAATGAGTAAATCCATAAAATAATTCATATAATTACCCTCGAAAAATGATTAGAGCAACACAACTGTAAACTCGAAAGATTCGATGCGACCGATCTAAAACAAAAATCAATTGTGTCTTGACCACATACATACAAATATATGTATCACTCTAACATGAAAACCGGTTGAATTGTAAGGAGGGCTTGACCTTGAAGCTCTGTTATAGTAAATATCTTGTTTAAAACTTAAAATTCATGGACACATGTCAGGTATGTAAAAGCTTCAGAATCCACAATCTTGGACAAAAGTCGAATACACAGTATAAATTAAATATACATAACAGGTGTTACACTGTTGTGTTTGGTTTGCATTAAAAACTGTTGAACCACTGAAGTATTTTATAATTGTAGCTTTAGCATTTTAGTGTTTTTTATACTGAATGCATGACGACATACATGCATGATGTTCATTACTTATCATTGACTGTGGCATAAGTGCCTATCATTTGCATATAGTCACATTATATAGCCTGTGATAACTCTCTTTTTTTGAAAAAGAGAATTAACTGTTGTCTTGAAGGAGGTCACTTTTAGAGGCTGAGGAACATAACCAAATGTGCTAATACCAGGCCAAATGTTTTTTTTATAAAACTACTGTCCCTAGCCACCACCCTGTTTGAAGTTCATGTCAATCTTTTATTTAGTTTTTGTATCTGCTATTCACTTCTGATTGGTAGTTGATGCTTAGCTTTTAGGGCCAAATCTTGTCAAGTGCTGGGGAGGATGTCCGAAATTTCAAATGGGCTAATGGCTAAAGGAATGTTATCCATTCGATGTGTCGTTTTGCTCAAAGTGCGCATAATACATAATAAACATTATCAATAATAAAGCGATGATCAAATTTCAAGTGTGACTATACGTTTGTGTGTGTGTACATTTTTATTGGTTTCTGTTTAGCCGATTTGGGGTGTGGTCCGGTCACCCTGGATTCCTCTACCCGGCCCTGGCTTTAATGGGGAATATCTACTACTCCCTAGTCAGAGTATCCAGGCCTTTGTAATGTTAATTCATCATGGTTTTCATAGTCTCTACTAATGGCCGTGGGGCAGGCATGTCCAAATAAAGTAAGGCCCCAGAGGCCACACTAAGTATATACAATCCAGACAAAAATGTATCTTAATAATTGTACAAAAGCACTGAACTATCTATGAGAGATTTGTTGAAGTAACAAACATTTGTATGCTCTTTACAACTGAATTGTTCCGATTAAAGTCTCCTCAATGATGCAGCTTGGCATAGATATATACCAAGGGTGTCATTAATCTAAACTTTAAGCATATATAATTTTAATAACAGCTTTAAGCAGACCATCCTAAATTATCAGCATTAGGCAGACCAAAATGAATCTCAATAATTATACAAAGCACTGAAAAAATCTCTAAAGATATGTTAAAGTAGCCAACATTTGTATCCTTTTTACAACTTAAATTTTCAGTTTAAAATCCCTTAAATGATGTATTTTGGCATATATATCGCGGTCTTCTTTATGCTTAAATTTAAGCACTGGTCTCCATAATGCTGATAATGAACATACGAAATTTAAGTAGACAGTGTATCTTGTATATTTTTAATTATTGCATGAAGCATTGAAACTATATATATATATATATATATATATATATATATATATATATATATATATATATATATATATATATATATATATATATAATTAGCACAAGTCACACGTTTAATCAATCAAACGAAGCTGAAAATATGTTACAAGATTATGTTCAAAATGCTTCTTAAATATTTGCTTTATTTTAAGACTAAATTCCCTGACCCATTCCTGCACAAAATCCTGAATCCGACAACAAACAATTATGAGGGTTCCCATTAACAATATTCAATTTAAATGTAGTATATGTGGAGACATAACCACGTTAACCCAAACTGTAAAGAACGGCAAAAAGTGTGATTTATTGATAAACTGACACTTTGTAGCAACATAACGGCGTGGGATTTTTTAATTCACAACAGAAAACTTTTGACGATAATATAATTACAAATTTTAATGATGAATGACTTTAACGAGCAATTAAATTATGAATACGTGTGTGTGTGTGTGTATTTAATCCGAATAGTAGATCAATTAACATAAGAACGCACAAAATATAATAATGAAATATACAAACATTACTCTACAAAATAGAAACATAAGGCGTGCATGATTCACAGTGACTAAACAATGGCAAGATGGATTCACTTTACTAAGCGAGCAAACAAATGTACAATTTTACTTTATGTAGTAAAATGAATTCACTCCTAGTGAAATTATGCAATCGAATAAGGACTAATAGATAACTTATTTTTACAGTCAGCACATATACAATGGGTTTTACGAACCCCAAACTTAGCCCACGGCTACAAGATTACATACTTGGAGATACACTCCGTCATCAGAACACTTTATTTCAGGTCTACGGCTGCTAATCTTCAGTTTGACATCTGCTTCAAATAATTTATGTGGTTAGCGTTACTGCGTGCACCACGTAGACCTCGAACATGGAATGCTGGGGTCCCTCTAGCCACTCTGGACACCCCATACAACTCTACACTTTCTGGATGCTCTGGACACTAGACTCTGGACATGTCACCCGAAACTCCAGATACTGGACATAAGAAAACATAATCAATACCCTGTACTAAAGATATGACACGGGCATTAAAACGTAACAACGTAATACGGTAAGTTATACAGATTACATTACTTGCACAATAATTACAAAACATCGAGTTCAGAAACAAACCTTACCATGTTCAATACGAATCCTACTGTACTAAACATTCCTAAAAATAAAGACATATTAGTAATATAAATCATTCGCTAAGTCATAAAGAAGATTAAGAATGGGTGCAATATTCTGCGTAAAACAAATCTACAAAATAAAATAAATATTGACAAAGTAGTACAATAGTGATAGTGATATCGTATATACAGTACATGAATAAGCATACTTCTACAGCTGGAGATGTGCGAGTACTTATAGTTTATTAATGTCGTCCATCTTAGTGTAACATCATTTTGATCGAAAGTTAATCTATTTTTGTTTCTCTGTCTTCCCCATAGTATATGTGTTTGTTTTTAATTTATTCAAGTCTTATTAAAAAGGTGATCGAGGCAAGGGCACCTATTGTGTCCTTTGAATGCTTTTGTTATGTTGCTATATTATAGTGTACGTTACACTTTGTATTTTTGTTTGGACTCTACATAGTTTGTTTCAGCTTTTATTAAATTATAAATAGCAGCGGGGGGGGGGGGGGGGAAATCCGACAAACAATATAGGCGTCAACGAGGCTTCCTCCTCGTTAATATTTAATGGAAAGGTCTATTTGACAAACTGAGGCTTCCTAGTAAATATTTAATAGAAAGGTCTATTTGGTAAACTAAGGCATCATCGTAAGGGGCCATTTGGCAAAAAAGAAGACGCCATTGTCGTTGTCCACCCCCTCTGCTGCTATGGGTTAACAATTCTTTACGAGCTTCAGTAAACGATTTTAACCGAATATGTTATCAAGTCCGACACGATATCGCATCCGAGGATCTGATAAATTTATCGTCATAAATCCATGTAGGATTGACTGAGCGCGACTAAAGAAATTTCTAAAGAGATTATTATCCATATCACCGCTGCACCAACTTTGCCAAATATTTATAAGAGTAATTGTATCAACTCTGTTGAATACCGCAAGAATATGACAGTCATCTCTGATCACTTTTGGTATTTGTGTGTATCGTTGAGTGACGTAGATCACGTCAGTTTTTGTATGCCTACCTCTGGAAAATATCCTAGCGGGATTCTTTTGATTGTCTAACATGATATCATCATATACGACTAAATTGTTAATATCTCCATCAATATCATCAATGCTCGGTGCTTCATCGATATCGGTTATAAACTCAATAATACCCTCGCCGGATTCTTCTACCGCTTTGTCGTTAAAATCTTGTAATACATTGTAACATCGCTGATCATCTAGACTTGGAGCTATCAAATACAGCTTGTCCCATCTCATCCATCTCGTTATTAAATTAAGTAACAATTGTGTCTTGCCACTTTCAGATGGTCCGATTATAATCATTCTAATTGAATTCGCCAACATCGCAAGGTGTTTAATCAGTTCCCGTCGTCGGGTAGCTGAATAATCAATTACAGTAATGTTATTATAAATATATTATGGATCTATATTGTGTGAAATGTAAGAAGCGTACTGGCACAGATAACTTGACTACCATTACAACAAGCAATAACAGATCAGCATTTTCTGGTAAATGCGTACAATATAGTACAAAAAAAATTAGATTTGTTTCGAAGGATTTTAAAAACGACGACGAAGTGATATTGCTGCCAAGCTAACTAAACTCCCGCGAACACCATGGGCGAAGTATCCAGGAGAAAAACATCTTCCAAGGTATAGTTATTGTGGACCCGGGACGAGACTCGATATTAGACTCGATGATCAAAACCAACCCCGACCCGGTGAAAACCGCAAAAACACCATTGATAAGGCGTTTCATGCTCATGATGTTGATGATAAAAGCAGTAATCTGCAAAACAGATATCTCGCAGATGTAAAATTAATTCATGCGTTGAATTCTATCACTGACAAATCCTTCAAAGGAAAGTTTACTTCATGGTTAGTAAAATAGGCTATGAAAGGTAAATTGATGTTAGGTGCCGATAATTAATATCAGCATGGAATCTATTTATTATTGTCCAAAAGGATAAAGGAGGGGTAAGGCAGCAATCAGTAAACTCGTTACCGCCGCAGCGGTGAAATAGACCACTGCAGCGGATTGGTTATCCAAACAGGCGATATGGCAAATTTATCTACCGCCGCCTAAACAAATTAACTACTCGCATTTGGATGTGACCGTTCCTAATGAAGTTCATTAAGCTGATATATTATGTCTGCCACATGATGGTGGTTACAAATACGCTTTAACTGTAGTTGATGTTGCGAGTCGATACAAACAAGTAGAACCGATAAAGACAAAATCATCAACTGAAATAGCTTCTGCATTTGAAAGGATTTATCGAAGGGGTTCTCTGCGATGCCCAAATCTATTACAAGTTGTCCTGGCAAGGAATTTCTGGGCGCGGTTCTATCAACGATGAAGTATCATAATACCGCGTTACGACGAGGTCATACTGCACTACATCGCGATCAGGCAATTGTTGAACGATTTAATCGTACACATGCTGAGCGGTTATTTGGATATCAATACGCGAAGGAATTTATTCAGCATAAACGATCTCTTGAATGGTTCAAGAGATCACCAGGCGTAATTACCGCGCTGAATAATAAGATTACTCGAACGATTAATATGAAACTTAACAACGCGATTAAAAATAAGTAAATACCCGTACAAACGCAGAAAGTTTTTTTCAAAACAACCAATGCTCGGCAATGTCACTGTTAGGTATTGATGTGAACCAGGAGAACGCGAAGGTGGCACAAAAAGAGCTACTGATCCTATTTGGAGTGTCACCGCGCATAAAAATCTAATATTACACGATCTACGGGTAGAACAGCAATCTATAGACTGGATTTTACCGCTACTCAGCGAGGATTTACTCGTGATCAACTGCAAGTGATACCCGAGGATACTCAATTACCGCCGAGTGGTCTTAACTAGCACCTCTTCGTCTGTTGAACTCAAGACAAGTCTGCATCTTATTATCTTTGGTATGACCAACCCTGCTATCTTTTCTGTCTACGGTAAATTGTCGAGGATCTTTATCCGACCAACACCAACGCATTATAAAATTGCAACTCGCGCATTGATTATTCTATTGTTGTTTCAGCGTAATTATTAATTCAGCAACAGTATCAAAATCTCTATTATTTTTGTATTCTGCTGTTTATAAACAGAAAGTTTTTTTCTGATTATAGCATCGCTGACAATATCACTTATTGTAGTGTCATTATCATCTAAAACAACTCTTTGAAGTTGATTTATTCTTCGTACTCTGGATACTGCGAGATAAACTAAATTTTACCACTCGATGTGATTATCCACCATCCAAACAATTGTATCTGATATAGTCAATCCCTGTGAAGAATGTATGGTCGCTGCGTAACGTAGTGTCCATGGGGATTTATCAGCATGCAATACATCTTCGACGACGCTGATATCAACCAGCACAATATCATTTAACACTAAATTATGCTTTTCACGCTGTCCTGGAATATCAACTTCAATATTCTGTTTTCGTGTATCCGAAGGCCTTTAACACAACGGTACTGGGAGTGTTGTAAATTTTTCTTATGCCATTCAAATAACTTCATCTGAAGTGTGTCTCTGACTATTTGTCTACTTTAATGGTGTTTCTGAAATTATTTCACGCGCTATCTCACATTGAATTCTATCAGGTTGTAATCTGATTTGTTTCTTGAACTCTCGTAATTGTTCATCAAGTGCTCTATGATCGGTGTTAATTTCTTCATAATAGTCTACAAAAGTATTGAACCAATCATGTGGCGATAAAGAGACAAATGGTGGTGGTTGATGATGATCGCCGCACATTATTACTTTTGTATTCGCTAACAATAACCAATCGAGAAATTTTTGTAATACATCTAATGACATCCCAAAAAATGACTTCATGAATAAATATTTCACCTATTCGTTCAGGAGTCCATTCATCGCCTTTCCATCGAAAGAAACTGTGATAAGTACAAGCATTTACCCCTCGTTGTTTCATCTCTCTGGCGAGTCTATGTGTTGGTGTTAGTACAATCATATTTAATTTCCCACGAAATAACTCAATCTCACGAGTCGTCTTTCCTGACCCGCCAAAACCGTTTAGGTAGCTGGTTTTATATCTACATATTGGATCAGATATCAATGGTGCATTAGATAGTTCTGATATCTGATTATTTTTCAAATATTTATTTTCAATCGTAACATCTGCTGATTTGGACTAATCACGCAATATTTCCTGCTTAATTCTCCATGATCCCCAGCTCTCGTCAGAATTAGTGAATTTGGTCACTGCTTCGCTGTGTTTCGCGTCTATATAAAATAAATCAGTGGCTACTCTAACTGCGGTGTCAGGAAATCTATTTATCATCGAAAATAAATTGATAGAATCATAAGCTAGCATAGACGCCCTCAAATGTGTATACTGAAGATTTTCTCCGTCTGCGTTAGTAACAATTGTACCAAATGTTGTTCCATCGTACAAGAAAGGGTCTTAACGATCGACGTGTATTCCCTTAGATGTTAAATCCGCGATTATAAAATCGTACTCAACGCTATCTATAATCAACCGTGAAGAATGTCGTTTATTGTCGTATTTTCCACCTTGAGTACATTTGCCAATTATTCTTCTACCGAGATCCTTTGCGTCTTTATTTCTAACTTCAAATAACTGTTTGGACCTTTCACGATATTTTCTTCGTCAAGATCGGGAAACTGTTTTCGTTGTTCGCTGATTATACTATCTAGACTGGGTTGTGGTAACCAGACTTCAGTCTGAGCTCAATAGGATATAATCGCTTCACTGACAATCAACGATATCAGCATTCTACAATCAATCATATACCGTAACAGCACTATTGGCATCCAGTGTTTTTTCAGATATATGTCTACCAATCCAAACATAACGGCACGGATGAGGTCCTGTAGAGGACTCAAATTATACCACACGAGCGAATCCGGTTAAATCAAAATCAGGCAGTGCTCCATTAATAGCAACACGGGCCATCTCGTGTGTGGGATGTCCAAATCGTTTAAAGTATTCAGCGCATTCTCCGTACCTGATAAAACTCGCCGGATAACACGCGACTATATCAACTGAAATAACCGTTTTAGCGGTGTATTTTGTATTCCATAATCCACCTTGGTTAAATTCTATACAACTTGATTTGATGTCTGTGAGAAATTCAACTCTTGTTGGTTTCCATGTATTTCTCTTTCTCGCAAAATGAGCTGCAACCGACGGAATTGTAAAACAGTATGTTAGTAATTGTTCGTCGTCGGAACTCTCCGAGGTCACTGTTCAAAAAACTACTAGCTAGTTTTTTTCATTGTGTGTTGTAGAGCCTCAGTGCGGTATAATTCGCCATTGGGTATTAAAAATTGATCGAAACTGCCTTCTTCGTACTCAAAACTGTTAAGTAACCACACTGACACAGGATCGTGTTTACTCAAGTGGTGAATAAAATCAAATAGTTTCTCCTCAGAGAATTCTTCTCCGGAGAACTCTACGGGTATAGATTTTATTGTTCGTGTTCGCGGAAATATTGTTACCGCAGGTGTCCATGCGTGTTCATTATGGTCAATAATTTTGATTGGAGCTCCATTTGATTTATATTTTGATTCGTATAATACTTCACCGGTTATTGTTATTACCGATATTGGGAATCTTAATGATGTTTCTAATTGAGTTATATCTTGAATTGTTGCCCCGTGCTCCTTTACTGTTAACCCCCATTCGTTTATTTTTTTCGCGTCTTATATCAGTCAGTTTGTTTCCACGCAACGCATTTATGAAGTGTTCTAATATTCGTTCTGCTACACAATTCAACGACGACAGTTTCATGGGATTTAGCTTTTTAATACTCGGTTTATCATTTAACGGATATATCCCATAAACAACTGCTGTTACAGGATAAGATCTCTCGTAGTATGGTTTGTCAATTCCAGTCAAACTTCCTGGTTTGGAATCTTGACTCACAGTGACAGTACTTTTAGCCTTCAAGATGTTTTAAAATTTATCCGAATAATCCAATCTCCAGTGTTTGAACGGATAATGAATGTTATTCTAAAAAAATACCTTTTTCGCCCAAAATGTGAGATTATCTTTGCTGCTATTGCGTCATTCATGCTCCATCACGCTTGAATTCATTTAAACAATCACGGGTTTTACCTATCATGGTTCTATCACCTATTAGATTCTTTGGTGCTACGGAGACTCTATCGAGATTGAATTTACCATTTTTCCAAGGCATAATTTTCGATAATCTCTCGAACTCCTTCATATAATAATTAAAACAAGTATTTAAATAGAGAATATGTTATATAATGAATCATTGCAAATGGCTTATGATTGGATCATTAACCCCGTGTGTAACAAATCATGCAAAAAGGAGTTCTGTGGGTATCATATGCAAAGCTTTCGGCGTGGAAGCCTTGGTCCAATTCCTTGTATAAGATGTGTGGGTAGGGTTGCGAGGAAAATCACAGTTGTGTCTCAGTTGTGGTGGTAAGAGATACAGTGAGCTGAAGCGTTATTATGATAAACGAACTAAGAATTCCATCAATGACTCTACCTCTGACAAAATCATAAGAACATCCCAAGATTACATTGAAAGATTCCAAAATAATAATTCAACCAAACAATGAATTAGACAAAAAATAATATAGTATATAAATGAACCAAGAATTCCAACCGCATCCCGTGATCCCCACTTATAAGGCATCCCCTGATGGTATTGTCAGACACAGAAAATTAAAGAAGCCAGTTGGTTCTGACAATGGTATGGGGTATTTGAAGTTTAACGCTGACGGGAAAGTGTATTACAATCACATAATAAAATACGAGTGTTTCCATGGATTGATCAAGGATGGGTTTGTAGTTAATCACATTGATTCTAATCCAAGGAATAAATCTTTCAATATTCTGCAAGTTGTTACACAGAGTTAGAATTTAAAACGAGGAGGAACTGGAACATCCTTGAAAAAAGCGAGACCTGTAAAATTTTTTAATAACGAAGAAATTGTATTCCAATCTATGAATAAAGCCAGTATTTATTTTGATATTTATATAACCTCATTACGATATGTTGCAGCGGTAATAACCCGATCAGCAATTTCAAGAAGGACTGGACAAAAGATTCAATTTTCGTATGTCTGAATTATATTTAGTTCTATTCTATATGACACCATGGGAGATAACTCGTTTAGGTATGTTTACGGCCTATGAAAGAGTTATGGATTTCAATGGGTATTTTTGATTATTTCTCAGTGGAAATATAATATATTTTGTAAGAAAAGGAATCAAATATGTAGTGTTTAACAAATAATTGTATTTTTATGTTTTTGTGCTTTTTTTCTTTCAAGTATTCGGTTTTGTTTCATACACAAATGGTATATGGATTCGTTCATTCAGTCAGTTGTGGCATGTGATCAATCCATTGACGTCATTCATTGTACATCACATCTGTTCACTATTGACTGTATTAGCTTACCTATATCTTATATTCAAAAACATATACCGTATATAAGAACCGTTAGCTCAATCGTAACGTGTCGCTGTGCCATACTGGCGGTCATGGTTCGAAACCCGTAACAAGCATTATTGCCAACGGTGCCGATAGATGGTTTTAACTGGGGGTGGGAACCTCCGAAATTAAACCTACAACCATTATACCAACCTCACCGAGCCGTGGTGTGAATGATTTTTCATTCAACCCAGGGTGACTGTGGGGGGTATATGCGGTTGCAATTTGAATGTAGGAGTGTCATCATCCATTGACATCATTCATTTAATGTTATATGTAGTTTTGTCTTGTACTGTCCCTATACAATTCGCCATAAACTCGAATTGGGAATTGTATAATCATTCATTGACATCATTCATTTAATGTTATATATAGTATTGTCTTGTGCTGTCCCATTAAAATTGCCATAACACTCGAATGGAATTGTATAATCATTCATTGATATCATTCATTTAATGTTATATAATCTATTGTTTGTGCTGTCCATTCGCTAAACATATTCTCTTGTGATTCTAACCCGTTATTTGACGAGTTAGATTCACTCTTAGGGGAATATGCTTCGTGATAAATGTGCTGTCCATGTACAATTGCCATACCACTCGAATGTAATTGTGTATATATATATGTAAATTTGCTGTCGCTATATAATTGCCAAAACACTCGAATGGAATTGTATAATCATTCATTGACATCATTCATTGTAGATATGTATGCCTAGAGACTACCTTAAAACCGTAGTAATGGCATTGTGCTGTCCCTATACAATTACCAAAACACTCGAATGGAATTTTACAATCATTCATTGACATCATTCATTATATATATATATATATATATATATATATATATATATATATATATATATATATATATATATATATATATATATATATATATATATATATATACATATATATATGCCTAGAAACTACCCTAAAACCGTAGTAACGGCATTGTGCTGTCCTTAACATATATGCCTAGAAACTACCTAAAACCGAAGTAACGGCATTGTGCTGTCCTTAACATGTTTGTGCTGTCCCTATACAATTGGCAATTGTATAATAATTTATTGACATCATTCATTATATATATCCATCCTTTATGTATGCCTAGAAACTACCATAAAACCGTAGTAATGGCATTGTGCTGTCTAAAAAACGGGTCAAAATTGACCCCCAATTTTTTTGCTTTTTCGTATTAGAAATATATATTATCATATATGAATTCTGAAAATATGAATAGGATTATATCCGAGATTTCAAAATTGAAAAACCAAGAGATTAAATTATATGATAATTTAAACCCTGACCAAATTATGTCTGACTTTAAAGATATAGAATACGGTATTATAACTAACAAATATATGCTTCCAAAGAAGTATGTTCTGATAAAAAAGATCCAGAATTCTATTCGAGATTCTCTTGCATTTTGTAATGACGTAAGTGTGTTTGTCCCGTTATTGACTATCGTGGAAGGAATAAGAAAAGAATTGGGCCGGGATTATGAATTTAAAAATGAGGTTAATTCGAAGATTAGAAATATACGAGTGTTAATTCAAGAAAATGAAAAATAAACCCGCTGGATACCTCTGGTTGTATAACTAACGATTTGACATGTATAGCGCGTTAGTAAAAATTCTCGCTATAAATATCGCTGCATGGACAGATGTTGCAAATTCAATGGAAAGACAGATGATCAATACCGGTTTTGATCAATAAACAAGGAAGTAAATTAACTAAAAAATATTTTAGTGATTGTTTTTTTTTTGTTATTTTTCATTGATGCTTGTCTATCTGAGTCGGGTTAAAACGTAGAAATTATTTGATGATGACTTCGAGATTCAAATTGGAAATTGCTATACTGTTTCAATAATGGTCAACGAAGCATAAACTACAAGACTAGCGAGAGAGAGAGAGAGAGAGAGAGAGATTGGCTTCAAATGGAAAATTCTTACCAATACGCGACTCTGTCATAAATAATTTACAAACTAGACAGAGTCTTCAGACTGACTTTTTCTGAGGGATCTGAAGATTTGTTTAGACCAATTACCACTGCAACGAAAGGGGTAATATCAGCCACTGAGCAAGCAACATACGGAGATGTCCCCAAAGAAGGATCAAGAATAGAAGCTCCGTTACTTCCTGTAGTTGAAAAAATAGCAACGAAAACCGCACAAACAAAAGAATCTATGCAACAACTTCACGGTGATATATTAACCCAGCGGGAAGTTGAACGACTAGGTTATACTGAAACTGAAAAACAAGAACGAGAACGACAAGAACGAGAGCTAAAACTTAAAGAAAAAATTAAAGAAGAATTTTTAAGAGAACAAAAAAAATTTATTCAAATAGAACGAGAACGACAAAAGAAGAAACAATTAAAAAAAAAGAAATTGAAGAATTAAGTAATATTAAATCAGTGCCACCTGAACAGTTTTTTACAAAACATTCGTTAGGTGTAATTAATAAAAGCAAATAGTATATTCAGCTGATTTTACTGTAAAAAATTTCAAAAAAGATAAGCGAAAGAACTATGTAAATGATCAATATGAAGATATTATACTTCGTAAACTTGTCTGGGCGGAAAAAGTATTTTTGGCGAAAATTGGTAAATCTGAAATGACAGATGAATATATTAATAAATTTAATGATTTTTTTTAATCTTGCACAAGAAAATTTCGGACATGAATATTACAGTGGTCCAAGTGGGATTTCAGGTAGTGGTCTAGTTAGTTGTCCTGGTAATGTTCTTGATGATATAGCACGATTAGAGGTTCTCATCGGAGGGAAACGAGCCGGACATAACTCACCGGAAATAATTAATGAAGCAGCTGATGTCTGTAGGCGGTTATTTCAAGGCGGTATCATGAGTATTGATATATATCGAGATTTCATTGATGAGTTAGTGGAAAATCCTACGGATTTTCACCATCATGGGTACCTTAGTGATTAATCTGATGACAAAGTCATCGCATTAGAAAAATAACAATTAAATAAGAATGATCATACACTACAACCATAATAAACCAGCCAGCGTCTATGTAGTAAACTCACGATTTCCAGTGTATAGAGCGTACTATGGTGATGGTCTCGGTGATACAATTGCCGGCTTATTTGCAAGAATGGTCCCAAAAGTAGTGCCGCTAGCAAAACAATTATCAATGAAAGCCATTGATGTTATTCGTGATAAGGGTATTAGCGCTGTTGGAGATGTTGCTGGGAAAGCGTTTCCAGCCGCGAAGGATAAACTAATAGCACAAGTTCGGCGGCGAAGGAAACCAGGACCACTACCATCTATAGCAGAGATGCCTGAAAGTGTTAGTAAAATAATACATAAACGCAGTAGATAAGAAATTAGCATCATTGACAACTTCGCTGACGACTCCGTCATTGACAGCAAGTGACCAAGATAAAATTACCGCAAATATGATAGCTGGAAGTGGCTTAAAACCACAACGGGGTCGTCAACGACGATGATTTAGATTAATGAATATATAATACATATTTTCAAACGGTCACCTGATCCCGCCTGTGACATGGACGCCCCAGTGCGTAAAGATGATTCTGTATGCAATTATCAATGTTTTTCTTATAATACAATACAACCAAATAGTCGATCCAGAATTGAACTTCAAGTCCAGGATACCAGTAAATACTTTCTACCATGTGAAGCGTTCATATAAGTAGAAGGAGAAATTGTAACAAATAATCTCAATATGATTGATGGAAGAGAGATTGAATCTATAGACCATGATGTTGATCTTGCCACAACAATAGTGGGTTTAGCAAGATATTCTGATGATTATACAAGATCGGCAGGTCCATCTATGATGTTCACCAAGGATATTACTGATCATGCTGCTAAGATTCAATATATTAAATTAAATACACCACAAGATAACGCATCTCATCCACAACCAGTTTATATCGAACATTAAATTAGACCAACTGCTGCCTTTGATGTTATAAAAGGCATTAATTATGATTACAACCTAGGATTTGCAACACGCGTATTAATGTTGCAAGAACAGCGTCGACGATTTTCATGCTCGATTCCATTGCATCATATATTAGGATTCTGCAGAAATGTTAGACAATTTATTCATGGAGCGAAGCATACAGTAGTCCTCGTGCGAAGAGGTAGTGATAATGATGCAATCTGGCACGGTACTGCTGCTCCTGATGCTGTTGGTCCAGTCGCTCCTGGTAAAGTAAAGATATCAAAGTTATCGCTGTGGATGCCAGTAATGATCCCATCAATCAGCGCAGAGGAAACATTACTATCATTTATGGATCAATGAGGAAAATCATTGCTATCATGGCTAACAATAGCAACGGATAGTAAGTAGGGGGATGTTAATGGTGTAATTACTTGGCACATGGCATCAAAACAAGGTGTTGCTGCGCCACGTCATATATTTATTGCATTACGGAATAGGGAACGATTAAATAACCAAACACGCAGCCATATGATATTTGATCAATTGGGTGTTAACGAAGTCTCGTTGAGGATAAACGGCCAACAGGAACCATCCGAGTATATTTTATCTTATTACGATCAAAACCAAATAGCACTCGCGTATCATCGCTTGTTGACATTTATGTGACGTGATTGTAATGTAGATACCGGTCTGCAAATATCACAGTTGGATTTTAGAAAACTATATCCTATCTACTACTTTTCATTGGAACATCTTGAGTTAACAAGACAGTCCGTCGTTGATATACACTTTAGAACTCGTGTAACTCCCCTGGTGGTGTTAATTATAGTGCGGTTGCTGTCATTCTCAGCGACAAATCAATGCTACTCGAAGGTGTTGGTGGACGAATGAGAGTGATAGATGCGCCAGTGGAAAATGTGTAACAATTAGATCAATCTTTTATTGTATAATGTTGTATAATCATATCAGTGTTTTATTAACTCCTGGTCAAATTAAAAAATTGCAATCAGAATCAGCTAAAAAATGCGGAACCGCAATAACGCTAAAAGCCAATCAGATGACTGGCGGTCAGAATAAATTGTCATCTACAACTCGCCAGATAAAACACTTCAATGACGCGCTCAAAAATAAAAAAGGTATTCAGATTACTTTCTCTCTGAGGCTGCGATCAAAAACATGATAAAATCAGGTGGTATATTCCCGTTGTTAGCTGCGTTACCAGCGTTGATTGTGTCAGCGGCCCCACCGGTGGCTAAAGCGGCGGCGTTAGGTGCCGTTGGTACAGGAATGGCACTAAAGAAAGCAACTGGGAAGGGATATAAATAAGAAGGGAAAGAGTCTAAGACTACCAGGAACCCCGTATTCATGGTACAGCGGAAAGGGTCTGGGAATCCCAGGAACAGTTTACTAGTTCCAATGTCCAATTCTGATTTACTCGATGTTGCTAAAAAATTAGCCATACAAAACTTCAGAGGTGTCTTTATGAAAGATCATTTGCCGGCACAACCTAACAGCGCCGAATCCGGTATTATTAATCTCGATAACAGCACCGGACCTGGTACACACTGAGTTGCATACGCGATTGATCCACGCGCAATTGTTTATTTCCATTCATATGGATTAGCACCGCCGAAGGAATTTATGAGTTATATAAACCGCTTAAAAACTCCTCGTTGGTATTAAACGCTACCAACTCGGCAAATGAATGATCCACCAATATGCGGCAACGAAGTATTAAATGTCCTTGATTCTATTTCAACATCTGGAAAACCACCTCATCGGGTCGTAAATGAATATACTAGCAGTTGCTGGTAACGACGACGTCGTGAACGAAGAGATTTTAGAGAGAGAGATTATATAGAATAACATGATTGATATTTGGGGGAGATCTTTTTCAGCGTTGAAGAACCTGATGCCGATGCAGCCGGTGATATAAAAAAAAATAATCGTAGATGAAATAGCTGAGACGTTGAAATTAGCAAGTGTTGATCGTAATGAAATAGTTGTATTTCAAGATCGTCAGAGTAAATTGAAATCTAGTAATGTTTCCCTGGATGATATTTTAGTTAAACAACGAGACGCAACCGAAGGCACTATCGCGTTCTTTTCCGATCAGGGTAAACTCAAACCGAGTGTACATATTTCAACTATCTTGGAACAAATTAACAATATTGACACGCCGTTATTAGATTTCCTTGGAAATCCACCGGTGACCACAACGAAGCTCACAGAGATAAAAAGTTATATATTTGAACTAGCAACACAAGTTTTCATCATTTCGTAAAAACCTGATCAAGAAATGTTTTACAACCACTCTGGATAAACTCGACACAAAAATTCCTGATATTAAAAAATCCATCAATGAGACGAAAACCTTCATCGAAGCAATCAAAGGTGATGCAACGAGGATGATATAAGTCATTGAAAAAACAAAAATTCCTCATGAGAAAACCAACAACGTAGTATACACGATTCAATACGGATCATTTGCGTGGACACCTACAAACAACAAATTAGATATCTCTGCAACCGTCAAAGGTATTTATCGATTAACACTAGTGACACCAACTCAATTTAATATATCATCGTCGAGTTCATCTGGGGTCAACAATACGATATCAAAGATCATCGACAAGGATACAACTGAACGATTGATAATAACATCCACTGATAAAAAAATGGCGAGGGTTTCAGTAACATGGTATGTGGAATTCGTAGCGGATCTGAGTAAACAACTAAATTGAAATCGTAAACGATTTGAAAATAAAATGTCGTTATCAACGGTACCTTCGGTATCTCAATATCGCTATGATCAGGTCAGAGAATTTCAAACTAAACTCTAAACGCTCACTGAGGAGTATCAAACAAAAAAAAAAACAATACCGACGAAGAATCACCGCAGTTGATGTTACCGTGTACTCTGTGAGTGGTGTAATCGCCGTAGCTGGTATAATACTATCCTCGATGACAATGATTTATCCGATAGCTGTTCCAATTTGTTTATCCGCGGCGACAACAATCGCGAGAATTATTTCGATAATAAAAAAAAAATATATCATCATACAGCCAGCTTAAACTGCAGGATTACGTAGCTAAATTTCATGTTGTGTCAACCGCATACTCGCAATTATCCTCAATGATATCATCGTCGCTCGATAATACATTAATATCAATTAGTGAGTTTTCAGCGATGGTACATATTTATGATTCCGCGATATCAAAATTAGAGCAGGATAATAATAATAACAATGACAACACCGCAAGAACTACATGAACGAAGAGTGGAGAACACAAATCCAGTAAAAACCAGCATGATCTCAATAACATTAACGAATCCTGAATTCAGTGTAAACTTCCCTACTCCGATTTCCGTGAAGGAGATCGCGTTGGCGAAACTTCGAATGTATCACAGTTGGCCTAATATTAGATCAGTAGCATTTGGCGGTCAACAACCGAATAATTCTTAAGTGTTTGTGAATAAGAATCGCGAAGACGGAACTCCAGATTGGAACGTTGTTTCGATACCAACTGGGTGTTACCAAATCGAAAAAATCAATAATGAATTACAACGTAGAATACAATCCATTACTGGGCGATAATCGAAAATAGCTATAACGGTTCATGAAAAAACACTATCATCTGCCATCGAGATAAACTCACCAAGTATTGTCGTAGATATCTATCAAAGTTCTATAAGAACAATACTGGGTTGGCCTGAAAATCCACCTCAGATATCTGATCAAATACCCCAACCCAAAAAATCTGATTTTACCACAGATGAAATGTCGTATTATGAAATCAACCTGTCATATCGAGAGGATTTGTATAATATAAAAAATGCAAAATTAACCTATAGATTTATATCTACCGATAATAATACCATGCAATGGGATTTTATTTTTGAGAAAACCCTTGATTCATACGTTACCATTGCATTTACGGTAAATTATGTCGTTGGTTATTTTAGTGAGATTAATCAATTATATAGAACACAACTAAAACAACTACAACGGAGTTTTCAGGAGTACCTCCCTGAAATAACAAAGCTACGTACCGAAATATTAAAATGTGTTAGGATACTAAATCAACTTGTATCTGACATGGAATATATCAACAAACGAATAATTCAGGTGATAATTAATGACAAAAACGGAGATAAACAAAAATTCCTAACCGGTTATAATATCACAGAAGCTGATTTACCAGACTTAAAATTTCCAGGATATAACGCAAAAGAACTAAAATAATCTTTTAATAATCACCTTGATATGTATTTACCACAAATACTCGCCACATGGAAACCACAAACAATTATCCTGGCATATAATAATGACCCAGACGGAGGTGTGCGGCATATTGCTCCGTTCAACCTAAATATATCCTCGGTGATAGAATTGAATTTGGTATCTTATGTTTTCGAAGGAAGCTATCAAATAAATCTCGAGCGATCGAATCAAGCTCAGCAAAGATATGTTTTATATTCATTTGAACCAACAGCTCCTTCAGGGTTTCTAATAATTGAGGATCCAACTAATCCAGTCTATTTGCGATGTCATAATAATTCGTTAACGAGAATGAATTTCAAACTCACTGACCAATCCAATAATCTCGTTGATCTACGAGGCGAGGTCCTACAAATTAGTATGTTTGTGAAATCGTAGCGATTTTCTTCGTAAAGAATTGTTAACCCATAGCAGCAGGGGTGGGGGTGGGGTGGACAACGACAATGGCGTCTTTTTTTTGCCAAATGGACCCTTACGAGGAAGCCTTAGTTTACCAAATAGACCTTTCTATTAAATATTTACTAGGAAGCCTCAGTTTGTCAAATAGACCTTTCTATTAAATATTAACGTGGAGGAAGCGTCGTTGACGCCTATAATGTTTGTCGGATTCCCCCCTCCCCCTGCTGCTTAAATAACTTATTTATAGAAGCAGATTAGTGTATGTATATACTGGTATTTGTTTGCGTAGATGGTTGTCGATAGCTTAAGGTTTACTAATTTAATCAGGTATATCTTAATTCGGCAAGTAGGTATAAGATACCATTTATATATGTATCACATCAGTATAGTATAGTATACTCATTAATTCAGAAAAATGAAATTTGGTATTTGTAGTATACAGTTTTGTTTATCATAATAATTCAAGATTCTATATTTCAGTTCAAGTTCTAGCACTGTTAATAATATAGTTTTGCTTAGCATTAAGTTACAATCAAGGTCAAATGGTTAATGGCAGTGCAGCCGTTTCACTCAGCACACACCATTAGACCATATTCATGGTGTCTCCTGCTGCATGCAGTTTGTCTGTTAAGCTTCTTTGCACAGTGTATAGTAGATTCCGTAAATGTAATTTTATAGCCAATTTATCAGAAATTAATAAGTAACTGTCCATGGTCAGATTGTCCATTTATAAGTATGTTCAGGTCATCGTTTCACTTAAGTAATATTATTACCCATAGAGACTTCCGACAGAAATATCGAAAATTATTGAATAGTCACCTATTCATCCACGTTCCACATGAAATTTGTTCCTGATCCAGACGTAGTGCCAGCGAAGGGTCTGAGTCACTGGCAGCAGCAAGAAGGGAGACCAGGCTAACTTGTATAAGGTCATATTTGCTAAACTAAGGCTTCTAACAAAGAGGAGAGACATACTTCAATAACGCCAAAGCAAAGCCTCTAACATTTGAAAGAGTTCTATTATGTCAGTTATTTTTGTTACTAGCTGACGTCTTGTTATTTTTTTTTAATAAGTATATGCGTGATATTTCCCCGATGACATATCCTTGTTCCTGCTGTAAATTAAATCATTGTTATATCGATAACGGTTGGTAAAGCAGTAAACACTCGGTGGGCACGAGAGCAAATATAAGCAATTAAGAAATTTCTACCAGTCCGTGATTATGATAGGCGACAATTACAGGAGCACAAGGAATCTTAGGTTGATTCTGCGGAACGAACTCAATAATTATTAAAAACTGTTACTGCAGCAACTAAACCTCTTCTTCCTCATTTTGAAAAATTAGCTGAAGAAAAACCCCAGAAGAAACGTCAAGACTTGTCCTGGTCAAAAGCCTCAACTAGCAAAACTTATTACTAAAGAGAAACTAATAATGAATAAATAATCGAAGAATTACGTAATATATATATACCGGGGATACCTTCATGGCAATCGATAAAACTGATCCTGATGAATTTCCAGCTCTTGTTGTTACACGTTGTGAAAACAGGAAAACAAATGTTGAGATCAACATATGGAGAATATATTTCCAGTCCACATGACTGGGCTGATGTGTTTTATAAACTAACAGTAACACAAGTCGAATCGACACAATACATGTATAGTATATAGAATACACCATTGCCGTAATCCGAGTGTATGATCAAAATGAAGAACGAAAACAGCAAATAATTAGAAAACAAAAACATCGAAAGGAAGAACAAAAACAGCAGAAACTATTAGAGAGAGAGAGAGAGAGAAAGAGAAGGACAGAGGGACAGAGGGAGAAAGAAAGAGAGACTCTACCATCCGTTCAAACATGAATTGATATCTTTGAGCCTGGGGCATCAATGCTGTAATCCGAGTGTATGATCAATATGAAGGACGAAATGAGCAAAAATTAGACGACAAAATCATCGAAAGAAGAACAAAAACAGCCGAAACTACAAGAGAGAGAGAGAGAGAGAGAGAGAGAGAGAGAGAGAGAGAGAGAGAGAGAGAGAGAGAGAGAGAGAGAGAGAGAGCGAGAGAGAGAGAGAGAAAGAGGGAGAGAGATAATCAGTCGACGTCGAATTTTAGCGGACACGACTAACTTTTTAAAGCTACACAGCTTTCTATTTATGCAGCCAGATAGTCAACGTAGGTGGACTCTTTTTTGTTTTTAAACACACGTTAATATTATTAATCAGTTATTGTTTCTGCGTGTATTCAGTATACGCCATTCCATAAAATTAATGTGGAAGTGCGTCAAGCATACAAATGCAGGGTTTGCGGGTAATGGTGTGTGTGCTATAAGGTATGCATGGGTCCAGTGATGGGTGAAGGTCACGATTTGCCAATTTTTTTTTATTCCATCCGTTCAAACATGAATTGATAACTTTGAACCTGGGACATAAGAACAAATTAAAGATATGGATAATGATCAATTACATAAATATCCTGCAGTTTATTCGATTTATTTGTCTGATATGTTACAAAATATCGTGAACTCAACGAAGATGATTATCGTAGGATGATCGTTAACATTCATAGTAATACGGGTTGTATTACTATTGGATGATCCATACATGTTAACTGTTTCTGAAAAAGTGGATCAACTAAAACAGAAGAAAAAGAATATTATGAGTATTCTGGCGCTACTTAAAATTGTATTCCAAGCACTGAAGGAAGTGGTCTTATTGAATGTGCTAATAATGTGTATTCCGATATGCACGATCAGAAATACGCATAACAGGAAAAAGACATGGACATAACTCGTCGGAAATACTTAATGAAGTCGCTGGTATTTGCGGACAACTATTTCAACGTGGTATCATGAATATCGGCGTCTACCTTGTCACAGAATGAGGAAAAAGTTGAAATAACTTGATTATGCCATTAAACGTTTCGTTGTACAACGTTATCAAGGGGTGAAAATGTTTCTCCAGCTAAGCGAATGGAATGTAACAAGTATCTCGCCGGAAATTTGTTGCGACGTAGGACATTATAAGCATGATATGCACGGGTATTTTACCCTCACTCTTACTTACTCTCTTATGGATTTAAGGGAGATGAATTGATAACCGTGACACTGGTAGCTTTGGATCGTGTCAAGGACTGTACGCTTTCTATTGAGGTCTGCATCCATAGGGGTAAGTACTAAATTTATATTTCATTTTATATGCGAAACTTATTCAGTTTGTAATGTCATGCCGGGTAAAGATATGATTATTACAACGCAGATTGAAACGTTGTGAACTTTTGAATTACAAGTTGGTATTAGAGTTTAATTTTTAACACATTTCTATAGAGATGTTTCCAAACCCATTATTAAGACCAGTTCGGTTTTACTGTAAGAGCAAATAAAGATATCTAGAACTGTCTGTATGTATGTATGTACGTATGTCTGCACATGTGGTGAAGCAACGTGGTAGACGTAGCTAATTCAAGGGTGTTGTATGCTGTCTGTACGTGTGTATATATGTATGACTGTAAACGTGGTGGATCCGATACAAGTGTGGACCAACACATGGACTTGGTGAAACTGTGTGGTGTATCAGTTTACGATCCGTACGACTGTAAAATGGTCACAAAGCATACATTTGTTCCAATTGTTGTTTCAATTGTTCATATTTTCATTTACATGAGAATATTTTAAATTTTAAACATTTTTGAAGCACATTTGAATACCTTGAGCTTATTTGTATCTAAATCATAGTCTGTAGGTGTCATTATGTGGATCTGTCTTACAGTGGATACTTAGATTTGAAAATTATATGCAGTCCTTGAGGTTTTTTTGATCTGTATTTCATATTGAAATTATATTTTTGGTTTATTAACAGTGTGTGAATGTTTGTGTAGAGTGATTGGATCAATTATATGTTGAAATCCTGTGAGAATCATTGCATTTCTACACGATCTTTCATTCTTTCTTAATTCATTTCATATAGTTCCATCTTCACACATTGCGTTTTTAATATTCATTTAGTCCAATGCAAACTCGGTTTTTTATGGCAACATACATTATTTTACTTATTCAGCGATGATACTACACCCTGAAATTCTTTGCCATGAATAACCTGTAATATTTGTAGCCATGCTAGAATACCGTGTTGATAAAATCGTTCACACGCAAAAGCAATTTCTGCTGCTATCGTTTTTGATGACGACTCTGCTTATTCGTTCCTACTGGAAACATCAAATAGAGTTAGCGCGTTTGACGTCTTTGTATTTTGATAGTATCATGTGTTTATAAATAAAATATCAGCATATTCGCATATGCACAGATTCGATTATGTTAGGCTGTGGTATTTAAGTATATATAGAACATTTGAACCCTATTGTTTCGAAGAGTTTACAAATCGCTGCTCTGCTCATCCAATATCCTCTTGGACTATAATAAATCGACTCAATAATATTAGCGACCGATCCCTAATCAGAGTTTACCTTTCCGCGCAGATTTACAGAAAGCCAATGATTCCTTGAAAGATTTATTTTTATGGAATTTGGCTTGTAAATTAATTTTACAGCTGCGAAATATCTATGTCACGTCATTGATAGTTCCTTTTGTCATGTGGTTTCGAAGTAATTTCAATTTAATAAATTTCTTCTTTGGTAATATCATTGTGAAAATCGCTGTTCTCTTCATTTCCTTGTCATTACTATGATTCAGTCGGTTCCCAAAGGTGTTATTTATATTTCATGTTAGGCATTCGCAAATACATCAATTTGGCAAATTGAACGTTATTCCATGCGCTGAGGTATTTATACACAGATATTGTCTTTGCATTGAAGGGAATCTGATAATATGACCAAAAGCTATTCGCATTTGCAGCATAGGATTGACTGAACTCAGTATTTTGAAATACGACACAAAATACCATAGTCACCCTCAGGTATCGTTATAGGCCAAAACAAAACTCTAGTACACAAATTTATTTAGTAAATAAAAAGGGTTTATACAATTCCGTGATTCATTTACGTTTATAAAATAAATGTTGTATATGTATATATATATATAATGTGACCGAAAACTTTATAAAATTATCTGGCGAATGTATACGTTTCGTTTGCTTTAGCTGCTTATTTTGTCAGGGCCTCTTTTTGAATGGTCGTTATTGTTGTCCCGTAATATGTGCCGGTATTTGGTCGTGCTCCTTGATGTATGTTCTTGTCGTTTTGAGTTGAAGCAGCAGGGAGGGTGAACAGACCAAGCTTTCAGACCAAAATAAACCCTCCACGGATACTGCGATTAAATCAGATGTTTCCGTGTAATGTATTTTACTGTGTTTCATAGGGAGGGTGAACAGACCAGGTTTTCAGATCAAACTAAGCCTTCCAGATATGAAATATCCGAGCCAAGTTTCCCTATTGTGATTAAATCCTATTTTTCCGTGTAATGTATTGTATCGTGTTTAAAATTCTTTGAATTTTAGAGACAGAGTCTCCGACTGCAATTAATGAACCGTATAGTTTATATATAAATGGCAAGTGTTTTTAGAATCTTATTATTCTAGACTGGTAAGAGAAAGATTAGACGCGATTAAAAAATATATTCCTGTACGAGATAGACTTAAAGAAAAACATCAACGACGACAAGATTTTATACGAATTTTTTAACCAGTACAAAACAGTTATTTAAGCCGATAACTACGACCACTGAAATAGTTATATTCGGTTATGATACCCTGACGAAAAGAAAAAAGGAATTTACCCGTTGTTGAAACTTATCACCGGTGCTCAATCACAGCCTCAAGTTGTTGATGCGGAGGAAGGTGCCGTTGGTGTACATTGAAAGATTTTTTTCTTTCGCGGATATATTTACCGATGAGGCTAAAATTATAATCGCTCAAATATTTCAATTGTTAAAAAATGAAGACTATCGCGATTTTGGGAATTTTGCCGCTAGCAGTTATCATTCCAGAAAGGGTTTTTCAAATGAAGAATATAAAGGGAAAAAAAAATAGTACTGACGATTCGATTAATGGATTGTATAAAATGAAAACAGGTATTGGTCGTTTAAACACAAAAGAATTGGGATATATAATTTGCAAAATGGGGGCTACCGGCCATAATATACAACAACAAGAAGAACAACAAAGACAAAAAGAAGAGCGTCAAAGACAAATATAAAATCGATAAAGACAGAAAAAAGAGCGTTAAAAACCAACACAAAAGCGACAGCCAAGACAAAAACACCAAGAAGAACCTCAATAATTATATATGCCCTCTTCTCAAGAAGAAGATGGTGATGATAAACAGGGTTAATCTGGAAAAGGTTTCACAGGAAGCAGTTTAAATATCTGTCCGGATAATATCGTCTAGGATTTGTCCAGATTAGAAGCTCTTATCGGAGGAAAACGAGCTGGAAATGATTCTCGTAAAATTATCAACGAGGCCAAAAATATATGCCAGCAATTATTTCAAGGTGGTGTAATAGATATCAATTTACAACGAAGTCTCATCGATGAGATCGCAGATGATTATTACAGCGATTAGATAAAAGGTCATCATATAAGACGATCATACATAACCACCGATGTCAACGGGTTAGAGACATACACTCAAGACTACCCGTATATACCGTATATTGCGGAGATGGATTCGGTAACATTATCCGAGGACTATTTACAAGAATTGCTCCCAAGGTGATGCCACTCGCTAAACAACTCTCGATGAAAGTAATTGGAGCTATTCGTGAGAACGGTTTCGGTGCGCTTGGGTATCTTGCTCGGGAAGCTTTTCCCGCGATCAAAGACAGCATAAAGAGACTAATCCATAAACCCCAAACTGATCCAACCTGTAAAATTACCTGTTACCAAGATGATGCCAGCGAATGTAAGGTAAAGTAATTAACCAACTCGCAAATCAAAAATTATCGGAGCTAAGTGGAATACCAGACAAACAACAGCAACGAAATATTGCCCCGAGTATGATAGCGGTTAGTTTTATTCGTTTTAGACGGTAATCAGTTATTATAAAATGTTTGAAGAGATAGCTAACCCTGCGTTTACTATCGGTGAAAGTGTAATGAGAGATACTTCTCCACGCGATTATCAACTGTATTCATATGACTTAAGAAAAGCAAAAGAATGAGGTAGAATTGAACTTCACGTTCAGGACACTAGCATATATTTTCTCCCTTCAGAGGGATATATTGAGACTGAAGGTCGTTTTTTAAAGGCCGATAACAAAAATTATGGAAATGATGATCTAGTTGTGTTTGTCAATAATGGTATAATGGCGCTATTTAACAGTGCCAGATATATTATCGATGGAAGAGAAATTAAAGCGATTCAAGAGAATGTCGATATAGCAACTACTATCCTAGGGTTAATAAGATACTCAGACGATTATGCGAGAACAGTTGTACCTTCTATGATGTTTGTAAAGGATACAACGGATCATCCGGATAATAGAATTATGACTGTTGGTCGGGTAAGAAACGCTGCGGGGTTTGCGGCAACAAACGCTGTTTTGTACCTTCTATGATGTTTGTAAAGGATATAATGGATCATCCGGATAATATAATTAGGACTGTTGGTCGGGTAAGAAACGCTGCGGGGGATGCGGCAACAAACGCTGTTGTATCACGAAATGGAGAATATAATCTGGGATTTGATGCTTGTAGAGCTATGTTAAATGACAACGGGGAATTCTCTTGTACAATGTCACAGAATTAGAAAGAACAAAAATGTATTGCCTGATAAATATTTAGTTATTTGTGTTGTGCACTCTTACGGCGCTGTCTGGGATTATCAGGTGTCTTTTTGCAGACGAGAGACGAAACAAACAATGTCTCGCGCCGCCGTAAACTACTTGTTACTACGAACATCATTATCAAGATATGCATGAGTATTTTACCGTGAATATTACTAACTGTCCTTTGACCTAGGCAATATTAAGGTATAATCGGGGCAGTGATCATTTCGTTCTAGTGAAGAGAGCACATATTTTCACGTGGTATTTCTAAAAACCATAGGGGTGAGTGTTAAATTTATTTCATTTGATATGTGAAGTTAATTGAGTTTGTATTGCACTATCGTGTAATGATACCTTTATAACAACGCATATTTGAAACGTTGTGAACTGTAAATTTCAAGTTTTTTTTAATAGATTTTAATGTATTAGTATTTTCCAGAAATCATTATTATTACCAGTTTGGTCCTATTATAGCCTACACGATTACAAAATTGCATGGTTACGAGCTGGTTTCAAGGTAACCAGGTGGTTACACGTTACGAGGTGGTTACATGGTTACTACAATACATGGTTGCAACGTTACGTGGTTACGTGGTGATGTAACGAGCTATATATATGTCTATATGTATGTACGTATGTCTGTGCATGTGGTGAAGCCACGACTGTAGACTTAGCTAATACAAGGGTGCTGTATGCTGCCTGTACTTGTATACGTATGACTGACTGTGCATGTAGTGGATCCATGAAGGGGTGAGCGGCCGATACAAAAGAGTGGGTCAACCCGACGAACGTGGTGAAACTGTGCATGAATCGTGCCACTGTACAAGGGTCAAAAAGCATATGTTTATTCCAATTGTTGTTTAAATTGGTATATTTGTATTTACATAAGTTTATTTTGAATCTTGGATGAATTCCAGGAGATTTGTGAATTTTATTGACAATGCAGAACATTTTTAACGTACTTGGAAACTTGAGATTGTTTGAATCCCAACCCTTGTCTATACGTGAAATTATATGAATATTTTACTGTGTGCTATTATTTGAAATCGAGGTTTCCTGAAGCTTTATTTCAGATATATATATATATATATATATATATATATATATATATATATATATATATATATATATAAGGCTTCATCGAAATGCCTCCATTTGGTAAAAAAACGACGGACACTCACCTATGTAGTTAGCAATCTTTTTAGGATGAAAATCATTGTTGAAATTCGAAGAATTTTCACGACTTCACAAACAGACTAATTTGTAGATCAATTAGATTATTGGACTGGTCAGTGAGTTTGAAGTTAATTCTCGTTAGCGAATCATTATGACATCGCATATATATTGGATTAACCGGAGACCCAATAATTAGAAATCCTGGAGGTGCTGTTGGTGCAAATGAATACAGAATATATCCCTGCTGAGCTTGATTTGATCGTTCGAGATTTATTTGATAGCTTCCTTCGATAACATCACATACTAAATTGAGCGCAATCACCGATGAAATATTCACATTTTGAGGAGCGATATGCCTGCCGCCACCGTCTTGGTCATTATTATGTTTGAGGATAGTTGGTTGTCGTGCTGTTTTTTTCCATGCGTCATGGATTTTTTTGAAACCTTCATCGATGGCATCATTGAGAGATTTTATTAGTTCTTAGATATTGTATCCGTGAAGTTTGAATGTGAAAATATCTTCTACGAGTATATTATACACTCTCGCAAACTCTGTTCTCGTTTTAGGATTATTGTCATCTAATACATCTTTAATGATTTGCAAATTAAATGTTTCCATGTCATCGATGATTTTGTTACATGTTTCTACGACGCTGATAAATTCATATCGGGTGAGAGTGCCGGATTTAAGAGATATTAACAACAACGAAATATCGTTATTGAAATCTGTGAAATTTTCAGTGATTTTATCCTTTAGAATTAGTAGAATTTTCTATTAGCGGGAAGTTCTATCATTTCAGTGAAAAAATTCATTTTGGTGTAATCGCTATAGCTTTTTACTGGATTATCAGATTTTCTCCTGTCGGTGATATAATCAGATTTTTGTGGTTCAGGTGGTAAATTAACGGTTTCTCCCCGAGGGGGACTTTCAGGCTATCCTAGTACGGTTTTAATAGAACTTTGATAAATATCTACGACATAACTTGGCGAGTTTATCTCAATCGCGGATGATAGCGTCGGCTCGTGAACCGTTATAGCAATTTTCGATTCTGTTATAGTAATTGATTTTATGCTACGCTGGAATTCAGCATTGATTTGTTCGATTTGGGATGATCCGGTTGGTATTGAAACAATGTTCCAGTCTGGAGTCCCATCCTCGTGATTCTTATTTGCAAATACTAAGCTGTTATTAGGTTGTTGACCGCCAAATGGTGCTGAACCAAATATTAGGTCAACTGTGATACAATCGTAGTTTTGCTAGCGCTATCTCCTTCATGGGAATCGGAATAGGGAAATTCACACTGAATTCAGGATTCGTTGATGTTATTGAGATCATGCTGGTTTGTACTGGATTTATGTTCTCCACTATTCGTTGAAGTAATTCCTGCGGTGTTGTCCTTGTTATTATATTCATGTTGTCTCTCTAATTTTGACATTGCGGAATCATAAATACTTACCATCGCTGAGAACTCACTATGGGATATAAATGAATCATCTAGCGACGACGATATCATCAATCACAATTGCGAGTACGCGGTTGATACAACATGAAATTTAATTATGTAGTCTTCCAGTTTACTCTGGCTGCATGATGATATTTTTTTTGTTGTTATCGAAATTATTCCCGCGATTGTTGTTGCCGCTGCTATACAAATTGAAACAGCTATCGGAGCAATCATTGTCACCAAAGATAGTATAATACCAGCTCCGGTGATTACACCACTCACAGAGTACACGGTAACATCAACTGCGGTGATTCTTCGCTGGTATTTTTTAATTTTCATTGAATACTCTTCAGTGAACGCTTTGAGTTTAGTCTGAAACTCTCTGGCCTCATCATAGCGATATTGAGATACCGAAGGCACCGTTGATGACAAAGTCAACAGTGATGTCATTTTATTCCCAAATCAGTGTACGATTTCAATTGAAACCGTTATTTACTTAAATCCACTACCAATTCCAAATACCACGTTGTTGAAACCCTAACCAAATTTTTATCAGTAGATGTTATCGTGAACATTTCAGTTGTATCCTTGTCGATGATCGTTGAAATCGTATTGTTGACCCTGGATTAACTCGACGATGATATATTAATTTGAGTCGGTGTCACTAGTGTTAATCGATAAATACCTTTAACGGTTGCAGGGATACTTAGTATATTGTCTGTAGGAGTCCACGCAAATGGTCCGTGTTGGATCGTGTATACTACGTTGTTGGTTTTCTCATGATGAATTTTTGTTCTTTCAATGACTCTTATCATCCTCGGGATTGCTTCGATGAAGTTTTTCGTCTCATCGATGGATTTTTTTAATATCAGGGAGTTTTATTTCAATTTTATCCAACGAGGCTCCAAGAAATTTATCTACGATGTTTCTACAAAAAGTTGAAAGCTGTTTTCCGTGTTCTTCAATTCTAGATTGAAGTGCTGCTAGTTCCAACACAGAATTTTTCAACTCATCGTTGAGAGTTTTAAATCTATCTGTAATCGTCGAAATAAGTACACCCGGTTTGAGTTTACCCTGATCGGAAAATAACACGATATTATCCTCGATTGCGTTTCGTTGTTTAACCAAAATATCATCTAACGACACATTACTTTTTTCAATTTACCCTGACGATCTTGAAATACAACTATTTTCCCGGGGTCAACACTTGCTAGATTCAACGTCTCAGCTATTTCATCTTCGATTATTCTCTTTATATCACCGGTTGCAGACATTTCTGTGGTTGTTTTTTTCAGTGTTGATAAAGATCTCCGCCAAATATCAATCATGTTTTTTATACATCTTTCTCTAAAAGCGATTACTGGTGTATTCATTTACGACAACATGTGGTGGTTTTTCCAGATGTTGAAATAGCGTCAAGGACATTTAATACTTTGCTGCCACATATTGGTGGGTCATTCATTTGTTGTGTTGGTAGCGTAGAATACCAAGTCTTTATTGGAAAAGTTTTTAAGCGGTTTATATAACGCATAAATTCCTTCGGCGGTGCTAATCCATATGAATCGAAATAAACAATCCCGCGTGGATCAATAGCGTATGCAACCCAGTGAGTTCCAGGTCCGGTGCTGTTATCGAGATTAATGATACCGGTTTCAACATTGTTTGGTTTTGTCGGCAACTGATCTTTCATAAAGACACCTCTGAAGTTTTTTATGGCCAATGTTTTAGTAGCATCGAGTAAATTAAAATTCGACAACGGAACTAGTAAACTGTTCCTGGGATTCCCAGACTGAGAATGACAGCAAATGCTCTGTAATTAGCAATTGCGCCTCGTTCTACTCGAGCTTGGAAGTGTATATCAACGACAGACTGTCTTGTTAAATCAAGATGTTCCAACGAAAAGTAATAGATCGGATATAGATTTTTAAACTCCAATTGTGATATTTGTAGACCAGTATCAACATTTTGATCGCGTCCCATATACGACAACAAGTTATGATAAACTCTGCAATATGATTGTTTTCATAATCAAGTTGTATTTCCTCAGATGGTTCTTGCTGTCCATTTATTCTCAATGAGACTTCACTAACGCCTAATTGATCAAATATCATATGGGAACGTTCTTGATTATTTAATCGTGTAGTGTCCTGAAGCGCAACAAATATATGACGCGGAGCTGAAATACCCTGTCGTGCTGCCAAGAGCCATGTAAATACACAATCGATATTAGATTCCATGGAATCTGTGGACACTGATAACCAACTCAGCAATGATTTTCCTCCTTGATCCATAAATGATAGTAATCGTTCTTCTGTTGACAACGACGGAGTTAGCACTGGTATCCACAATGACGGTTTTGTTAAATTAACTTTACCAGCAGCACCGCCAACACGCCAAATTGCATCATTATCAGTACCCTTTCGTGTAATCGCTATAGTATGTTTCGCTCCAGAAATAACTTTTCTGACGTTTCTGAAGAATCCAAAAATATGATGCAGCGGAATAGTACATGAAAATCGTCGACGTTATCCCTGCGACAGTGATGCGCGTGTTGCAGCTCCAAGGTTGTAATCGGGGTCATTATTTATTAGAATGCGCTCAACATCAGCATCATAAGCAGCAGCCGTAACCTTCTTTGGTCTTCTTATAATAAATGGATTTCTCCCAGCGTTATCAGTAATATCTTTTGCAAAAATCATTGATGGACCCGCTGATCTTGTATAATCATCAGAATATCTCGCTAGCCCTATTATTGTTGTTGCTACATCAACATCACGTTCTATCGACTCAATTTCTTTTCCATCAATGAGATATCTAGCACTTTCGAATAACGCCATAATACCATTATTTACAAAACCGACTTGAACATCAGCACCGTATGGTGTATTATCTACAACATCTGTTACCAGTTCACCCTGGACTTCAATGAATGCTTCACAAGGCAAAAGGTATTTACTGGTATCATGAACTTGAAATTCAATTCGTGACCGAATATTTTCTTGTACTGCGTGATAAGAATAATATTGATAATTGCGTACAGAATCATCTTTAAGTACTGGGGCGTCCATATCAAAGGCTGGTTCAGGTGACCTTTTGAACATTTTATTATATATCCATTGATCTAAATTGCGGGTGAAAATGATTTCACCGACGTCGGTGACGTTTGTTTAAACCACTTCCTGTTATCATATTTGCTGTTATATTCTCTTCGGATGCCAATAATGGCTTTGCCATCAGCGCTAGTTTTTCATCTACTGCGTTATTTATTATTTTACTAACACTTGCAGGCATAACTGCAGTAGATGGTAACGGTTTTGATTTCCTTCGAACTAACGCTGTTATTTTATCCTTTGCGGCTGAAAACGCTTTCCCGGCAAGATCACCAACAGCACTAATACCCTTATCACAAATAACATCAATGGCTTTCATTGATAGTTGTTTTGCTAGCGGTGCTACTTTTGGTGCCTTTCTTGAAAATAATCCTAAAATTGTATCACCGAGACCATCTCCATAGTATGCGTGTTATTTTGGCAATCTTGAGTTTACCACATACACGCTTGCTGGTTGATCATGATTGTAGTGTATGATCATTCTTATTAATTATAAACTACTAGCGTTGAATGGATCATTTCAGTCACTATGATACCCTGTTTCCGCTAACTCCTCAATGAAATCTCGATATGTGCTGATATCCATGATACCACCTTGAAATAACCGTCTACAGATATCAGCTGCTTCATTAATTATTTCGGGTGAGTTATTTCCAGCTCGTTTCCCTCCGATGAGAACTTCTAACCGTGATATATCACTGAGAACATTACCAGGACATGAAACGCAGGCGTTTCCAACTAGACCACTACCTGAAATTCCACTCCCCAGAGTCTCTCTCTGGGAAAATTCCTTCTCATCGTATGGGTCTTGTTTTTGCTGTCTTATTTGGAGTTGAAATTTTCTCTTGAAGTCTCTGTATTCCTTCATCCTTCTATCTAAACTCCCAGTATTTATTTCATACACTATATCAGCCCATTCATTATGTGACATTCTATAATCCGTATAATTGTCCGTGAAAAACTTCTCTTGTGAATCATAGCTGTTGGCACCAAATTCACCTAAATTGTCTATATCCTCGTTGAGAATTCGTTGTTTAGCTTTATCGGTAAATAGATCCGCTAATTTCTTTGATTTAGGTGGTCCACTAACTAGTCGTTGTTGTTCTTCCTGAAATTCTTCAAATTTTCATTCCGAAGCGGTTGATATATCCTGATTAATGATTTTTTTGCTTGTTTAGTTTTTTTTGCTATTTTTTCTAGCAGCAGAGAGGGTGAATCCTACAACATTTTTTGTTTTTATTTTTGATTATACCCTCCAAATAACACTAGACCCTTCTCGCGAAATAACTAGAAAAAAAAAATGACAGTGAACATGGGATTCGCATTCGCGTTTTCGTTGATGTCGCAACGTCGTTGTCACTCACCCTCTCTGCTGCTAAGGTTTACGGTGATTTTAACCGAATATTTTATCAAGTCCGATACGATATCGTGTCCTAGGGTCTGCTAAATTTATTGTCACAAATCCGTGTGGTTTTGACTGAGCGTGACTAAAGAAATTTCTAAATTGATTATGATTCATATCACCGCTGCACCAGGTCTGATGAATATTTCGTAGCGTATGAGTATCAACGCCGTTAAATGCACACAACACATTGCAATTATCTCTGATCACTTTTGGTATTTGTGTGTACCGTTGAGTGACATAGATCACATCAGTGTTTTTATGCCTGCCTCGGGAAAATATTCTAGCAGGATTTTTTTGATTATCTAACATGATATCATCGTATACCACTAAATTGTTAATACTTCCATCGATGTCTTCCACGGAAGGGGCTTCCTCTATATCAGTAATAAACTCAATAAAATCTTCATCGATTTGAAATTCTTTTGCTTTCTCGTTAAAATCCTTTAGCACTTCATAGCATCGCTGATCGTCTACACTCGGGGCTATTAAATACAATTTGTTCCATTTCATCCATCTCGTTATCAAATTAAGTAGCAGTTGTGTCTTTCCGCTTCCAGATGGTCCGATTATAATCATTCTAATTGAATTCGGCAACATTTCATGATGTTTAATAGGTTCCCGTCGTCGGGTAGCTGAATAATCAATTATATTCATGCCGTTATAAATAATTATGGATCTATATTGTGTGAAGTGTAAAAAACGTACTGGTACAGATGACTTGACGACGATTACAACTAAAAATAACCGATCAGCGCTTTCTGGTAAATGCGTACAATGTAGTACAAAGAGATTTAGATTTGTTTCTAAACCCAAGGAACTCAAGGAACCTTTAAAAAAAAACGAGGAGGTGATATCGCAGCCAAGCTAACTAAACTCCCTGGAACCCCATGGGCAAAATACCCTCTAGAAAAGCACCTTCCAGGATATAGCTACTGTGGACCGGGAACAAGACTTGATATCAGACGCAATGATCAAAATCAGCCCCGACCCGGTGAGGAACCAATAAACGCTATTGATAAGGCCTGTCACCTTCATGATGTATCTTATAAAAGCAGTAATCTGCAGCACAGGCATCTAGCAGATGTGAAATTAATTCATGCGTTAAATGCTATTTCTGATAAATCTTTCAAAGAAAAATTGGCTTCCTTTTTGATAAAATCGGCTATGAAAAGTAAATTGATGTTAGGTGCTGGTAATTAATAACAACATGGAATCTATTTATTATTCCCCAAGAGGATACTGGAGGGGTAAATCAGCAATCCATAAACTCGCTAGTGCTGCAAAAGTGACAAAAACAACTGCGGCTCATTGGTTATCCAAACAGGCACTATGGCAAATTTATCTACCACCGCCTAAACAAATTCAATTCTCGCATTTTGATGTGACAGTTCCTAATGAAGTTCATCAGGCTGATCTATTATTTCTGCCACATGATCGTGGTTACAAATACGCATTAACCGTAGTTGATATTGCAAGTCGATACAAAGAAGCAGAACCGTTAAAAACAAAATCAGCCACTGAAGTGGCTTCTGCATTTGAAAGGATTTATCGAAGGAGTCCTCTGCACTGGCCAAATCTATTACAAATTGATCCTGGCAAGGAATTTCAGGGTGCAGTGTTATCAATAATGAAAAATCATAAAGTCACTATCAGACGAGGACATACTGCGCTACATCGTGATCAGGCAATTGTAGAACGGTTTAATAAAACCCTTGCTGAGCGGTTATTTGGATATCAATACGCAAAATAATTCATCCAAGAAAAAAGATCCCGTGAATGGGTTAAAAGGTTACCAGCTGTGATTACTGCACTGAATAACGAGATTACTAGAACCATCAACATGAAACCTATCAATGCGATTAAAAAGAAGTCAATACCTGAAATGGAAATTCAAAACGATTTTAGCGTTTCCCAACCAATTCTTGGTAGTAATGTCATTGTGAGGTACTTATACGAACCAGGAGAGCTTGAGGGTGGCACAAAAAGGGCTACTGATCCTATTTGGAGCGTCACTACGCATAAGATATCTAGTATAACACGATCTACGGGTAGACCTCCAATATATAAACTGGATTCAACTGCCCCTCAACGGGGTTTTACTAGACAACAATTACAAGTGATACCTGAGGATACTCAATTACCACCGCATGGGCTTAACTAGCACCCTTGCGTCTATTGCACTCAAGACAAGTGAACATCACATTATTTCTGACATGACCGAGATTGTTATTTTTTCTGTCAACGGTGAATTGGCGAGGATCCTTATCCGAATACTGCCAACGCATTATACAATTGCAACTTGCGCAGTGATTATTTTGTTGTTGCTTTAACGCAATTATTAATTCAGCATCAATATCAAATTCTCGTTGTTTTTTTTTTTGTCTTGTTGTTTGTAACCGGAGAGTTTTTTATCAATAATATCATCTATTGTGGTGTCATTATCATCGCCAATGATTTCATCATCGAGGACAATTCTTCGAAGTTGATTTATTTTTCGTACTCTAGACACTGCGAGATAGACTAAATTCGACCATTCTATGCGATTATCTACCATCCAAACAATTGTATCCGATATAGTCAATCCCTGTGAAGAGTGTATTGTTGCTGCATAACCTAGCGTCCATGGGGATTTATTAGCACGCAATGCATCTTCAACGACATTGATATCAACCAGCACAATATCATTTAATACGAGAATCTTCTTTTCACGCCCTGACTCTGTCAGGCCTGGAATATCAACTTCAATGTTCTGTTTTCGTGTATCCGATGGCCTATAACAGAGGGGCACTGGAAGTGTTGCAAATTTTTGTTTATGCAATTCAAATAACTGAAGTGTGTCCCTGACTATTTTTCTACTTGCAATGATTAAATCATTTGGTCTCCACGCTTCCCAAAACTCATTCATGGGAGTTTCCGAAATTATTTCACGGGCTATTTCACACTGGATTTTATCCGGTTGTAATCGAATTAGTTTCTTAAATTCTTTTAATTCATTATCAAGTGATCTATGATCGGTATCAATTTCTTCATAATAGTCTACAAAACCCTTTAGCCATTCATGGGGGGATACACCGACAAATGGTGGTGGTTGCCCGTGATCACCGCACATGACGACTTTTGTATTTTTTAATAACAACCACTCAAGAAATATTTTTAAGACATCTTCGGACACTGTGTCTATTTCATCCCACATGATGAATTCAGGAATAAATTTCTCTCCCATGCGCTCAGGAGTCCATTTATCTCCCTTCCATCGGAAAAAGCTGTGATAAGTGCAAGCATTTACCCCTCTCTGTATCATTTCTCTTGCAAGTCAATGAGTTGGTGTTAGCACAATCATTTTTGTGAAATCCGTAGGATTTTTCCCACGAAATAACTCAATTACCCGTGTTGTTTTTCCTGACCCGCCACAACCGTTTAAATAAACTGTTTTATACAGGCATATTGGATCAGAAATCGGTGGTGCACTAGACAATTCTGAACACTGATTGCTTTCTAAGCAATTATTTTCAATGGTAACATCTGCTGATGGAATATAATCATGAAGCATTTCTTTCTTAATTCTCCATGACCCCCAATTCTCGTTGCCAGTAGCCTTAAAATCAGCCATTTTGCTATTTATGTAAAATGAGTCAGTAGCAACTCTAACTGCGGTGGTAGGAAATCTATTGATCATTGAAAATAAATTAATAGAAGCATAACCAAGCATAGAAGCTCTCAAATGTGTGTACTGCGGATTGTATCCATCAGTGTAAGTAACAATTGTACCCAATTTGGTTCCATCGGACATAAATGCGTCCTTACGATTGACATATAGGCCCCTATTCGTTAAATCCGTGATTACAAAATCGTATTCAGCATTGTCTATAATCAATCGTGAAGAATATCTCGTATTATCATCTTTGCCACCTAGGGTAAATTTACCGATTATTCTTCGTCCAAGATCTTTTGCTTCATTGTTTCTGATTTCAAATAACTGTTGGGACCAATCCATGATTTGTTGTTCACTGAATTTTGGAAACAGTTTTCGCTCTTCGCTAATTATTTTTTCTAGATCAGGTTGTGGTAACCAGACTGATTTCTGTGCTCGATAGGATATAATTGCTTCACTGACAATTAATGATTTTAACATCTTACAATCAAGCATATACCGTAATAACACTATTGGCATCCAGTGTTTTTCAGACATGTGTTTACCAATCCAAAGATAACTACACGGATGAAGTCCTTCAGCCATTTCAAATGATACTACACAAGCGAATCCGGTTAAATCGAAATGTGGCAGTGGTCCATTAATAGCAACACGGGTCATTTCGTGTGTAGGGTGTCCAAATCGTTTGAAATATTTCTCGCATTCTCCATACCCAAGAAAACTTCCTGGATAACACGCAATCATATCAACTGAAATAACGGTATCAGCGGTGTATTTTGTATTCCATAATCCTCCATGGCCGTATTCAAGACAAGACAATTTGACCTCTGATAAGAACTCACTTCGTGTTGGTTTCCACGCGTTTTTCTTCCTAGCAAAATGTGCTACAACTGATGGAAGTGTAAAACAGTTTGCTAATAATTGATCGTTGTCTTCCTCCAGAGAAAACTCACTAGCTAGTTGTTTCATTTGATTATGCAGTTCTTCAGTACGGTACAATTCTCCGTTGGGCCTTACAAACTGATCAAATCTACATTCTTCGTCTGAAGTACTATGAAATAGCCACACTGACACAGGATCTTTTTTACTCAAATGGTAAATAGCATCAAATAATTTCTGCTCTGAAAAAAACTCTTCGGTTCCAAAAAGAGTTTGGGATAGATATTTTACGGTTCTATCCCGTGGGAATATTGTTACTGCAGATGGCCACGCGTGTTCGTTATGATCAATAATCTGTATTGGGGTTCCATTTTTATTATATTTCGATTCGTATAATACTTCACCGGTGATTGTCCTTACCGATATTGGAAATCTCAATGATGTTTCTAATTTGGCTATATCTTGAATTGTTGCCCCATGCTGTTTCACGGTCAGTTCCCATTCGGTTATTTTTTTTCGTCTTAGATCAGTTAGTTTATTTCCCCGGGACGCATTTGTGAAGTGTTCCATTATTCGTGCTGCTACACAATTGAGCCCTGTCGAATATTTCATGGGTGCTAGTTTTGCAATATCAGGTTTGTCATTGAGCGGATATATCCCGTAAACAACTGCTGTGACAGGATAAGATCTTTCGTAGTAGGGTTTGTCAATTCCAGTCAAAATTCCTGGTTTTGAATCCTGATTCACAGTGACAGTTTTTTTGTCCTTAAGAATAGGCTCGTATTTGTCCCTAATGATCCATTTTCCATTATCACGGATAAGGAATTTTATTCGAAAAAAATTTATTTCTTCCCCAAGACGTGAGATTATCACTGCTGCTTTTTCATCATTCATGGTAGCGTCAACAACACCATCAATTCGAAATGTTGACCAACAATGAGCTGCCCCATCACGCTTGAATTCATTAAAATAGTCTCTGATTTTACTAATCAAGGTTCTATCAAGAATTTTATTCTTTGGTGTATCAGAAACTCTATCAAGATTGAATTGAACACTTTTCCAAGGCTTAATTTTCGATAATCTCTCAAACTCCTCCATACTATAATTAAAACAAGCATTTAAATGAAAGATTTAAGTATAATGAATCATTGCAAATGGCTTATGATTGGATCAGTGACACCATGTAACAAATCATGCATAAATGAATTCTGTTGGTATCATATGCAAAGCTTTCGTCGTGGAAGCCTTGGTCCGTTACCATGTATTCGATGTGGAGTTGGGGTTAGGGAAAGGTCGCAATTATGTGTTATGTGTGGCGGCAAACGATACAGGGAACTAAAACGCTATTATGACAAACGAATAAAAAATGGACAATCAATCAGAAATTATGAACCTGACACTGACAAAGTCAGCGACAAAATCATAAAATCCCCTCAAGACTACATTGAAAGATTCTCCAGTGATGTTATTAATGAATTAGACAAACAATAGTTAGTATACAAATGAACCAAGGGAGTTATCTCCCTCAGCGGCTGGGTATTGTTTTATAAGAAAAGAAATATTTTCTTTTTTTTTTTTTGGTGTTTAAGTCAAATATTCTGTCTCATTTAAATACCGTGAAACACCATTAATAAGTAATTTAAGAAAATAAAATAACACCCTGCGGATTGCTGTATTAAGATACCTTGTGTATACTTTCTCCCTTAGATTGTGTTAACTTGTTTTATGGGTTATTGCGATTCAGCGGCTGGGCATTGTTTTGTAAGAAAAGAAATGTTTTCAAACAATTATATTCTTTGTTTTAGTGTTTATGTCAAATATGCTGTCTCATTTAAATACTGTGAAACACCATTAATAAGTAATTCAAGAAAATAAAATAGCATACCTTGCGGATTGCTGTATTAAGTCCCTTTATATACTATATGAATATTTACAACATATATATGTTAAAAAACGTTATTCTTTATGGACGTGAACAGTGGTCTAACGGTATCGTGTTTGGCTTGTAAACCCAGACAATTATTCTTCACATGTTCGCGCCCCATAGCAGACAAATTGTCTGATGGTGAAACGGTGGATGTTTTTTTTTCTATTTAATTGAGGGGGGGAGGGCAACCCCTCTGTGTGCATTCACATAACATGCAAACCCATGCTATCAAATTTACGGTAGCGGTGGGTTGTCGGTTTTTGACAACTTACGCAACCATGAATTTGATTTCATGGGTTGCATGTTGAATGTAAACACATAAATGCCCTAAAATAAATAACATCCATGGATGTAATTAGCTCTCCATCACATTTGGGTAGCCCCGTATGGTGTTCAAAATGAATTACCGGCCAAAAAAAGGTTCGTGGATGCACATTGGGTAACCCCAGAATGAATTATCGGCTAAAAGAAACGGTCATAGGGTCATATCTCAAAGAGCAAAAACAAAAAAAAACATTCTGATATAAAACAGAAACAGAAAAATGCTCTAACAAAGGAACCCTATGAAAGAGACAAAGGCCTAATAAGGGACCCAATGAATGCAAATAGAACCACAGCGGCCTATATCAAGGGGGTCAAATGACTGATAACCGCTCATCATGGTTTATATTTATTTTTGTCTGCATTTATATTTATATATACAGAATTAATTTTTAAAAATATATTTATATATACAGAATTAATTTTTAAAAATATATTTATATATACAGAATTAATTTTTAAAAAGATATTTATATATACAGACTGAATTTTAAAAAAGATATTTATATATACAGACTGAATTTTGAAAATATTAACGGCTCTTTTATTTTTGAAAAATGAATTAGAAATATGTATTATCATATATGAATTCTGAAATTATGAATAGCATCATATTTGAAATTGCAAAATTGAAAAATCAGAATATTAAATTGTCAGATGGGTTAAATCCTGATCAAATCAAGTCGGATTTTCAGGATATAGAATACGGAGTTAGCACTAACAAGTATATGTTACCAAAGAAATATGCACTCATCAAAAAAATTCAAAATTCTAATCGAGACTCTCTTGCATTTTCCAGTGAAGTAGGTGTGTTTGTTCCGTTATATACTATCGTGGAAGGAATACGAAAAGAATTGGGTAACGAATATGAATTGAAAAAGGAAGTTAATTCTAAAATTAGAAACTTACGAGCGTTAATTCAAGAAAATGAACTATTTTGATTGACAGACCCTCAAAAGATTTTGTCAGACAGTAAAATCTCCTTGAGATTTTCATTTTTTTTTTGTCATTTTTTGATTGAATCAGTGAAAATATTTCACACTGCGAAAATAAAATAGAATCCTAACAGCTTTGAAAGTTCTTTTAAGAACATTTCCCTATGGAAATCGACTACTTGACCCTACGAGGTTTTTTGATGAAAATCGATGAAAAATGACCAAACATCACTGAAAACAGGCAAAAATTGATGAAAATGGCTAAAAATTATCAAAAATGAGTTTTAACAGCTTTTCCTTATGGAAAATCCCATGTAAAATCGACTACTTGACTGTAAAATCTCTTTGAGATTTTCAACTGAAAACCACCAAAATGGCACCAAAACAGGCAAAATCAATGGATAAAAAAAAAAAATATTTCACAGCAATAAAAAATTGGACCGTTAAGGATGGAATCATCGATGGGAAAAATTGTTTTACAATTGAAAAATGGTTTCTGATTTCAAATAATGGTCAATGAAGCAATAACAACCCGATTGGCTCGTGAACGACTGGATGCAATTAAGAAATTTATACCAATTCGTGACTCTGTAAGAAATAAACTGCAACAACGACAGAGTTTAGAAACTGATTTTGCTCTGGGGTCTGAAGAATTGTTTAAACCAGTAACCACAGCAACGAAGGGGGTAGAGCGTGCTTTACTGGGAGATGGTCCCGAGACGGGGAAATCTGTTATTGGTGAGCTTGAAAAACTAGCAGCGAAAACTGAACAAACAAAACAAATGGAATCAAAGAGAACAGTAGATGATTTACGCGTGAGATTTAACGAGGAAGGGTTAGCAGAAATTGATAAGACTGACCCAACAAAAATTCCTGAGCTTGTTGTTACGTCTTATGAAAACAGAAAAAAATAGTTGAAACCAGAACATCATAAGTTTGTTAAGAATTTCACTCATTGGGCTGATATATTTTATAAAATCAAAACTAAAAAAGTCAAATTAAGACAGATAGTGCATCATACATCGAATATATCAATGCGGTGGATATAATGCATAATCAATACGAAGTGTTTAAACAACAACAAAAAACGCCAAGATTGCAAAGAAAGCGACAGCAGCCTGCAAAGAAAATATCTTTCTCTCCTAAAAAACAACAACTACCACCTGATGATGATGATGATGATGATTATTTACAAGAAACGGGTTTAGAAAAACTAGATGAAGCAGCTGGTTATAGCGGAAGTGGACTGCAAAATCCAAGGATTGGAAACACTTGTCCTGATAGTGTTATCAATGATATATCACGATTAGATGTTCTTGTAGGAGGATTCCGAGCTGGAAATAACTCTCCAGAAATAATTAATGAAGCAGCTGATATCTGTAGACGGTTATTTGCCGGCGGTATCATGGATATCAAAACATATCGAGATTTCATTGACGAGTTAGCAAATGGGTATCATAGTGATTAAATAACAATTGAAAACACTATTGTTTTTATAATAATGATCATCCATTACAATCATGATAAACCAACCCTCATCTATGTAGTTAATTCACGGTTTCCAGTTTATAAAGCATACTATGGAGATGGCCTCGGCAATACCATTTTAGGATTCTTTTCAAGAATGGCCCAAAAAGTGATGCCGTTAGCTAAACAATTATCAATGAAAGCCATTGATGTTATTCGTGATAAGGGTATTAGTACTGTTGGAGATCTTGCCGGGAAAGCGTTTTCAACTGCGAAGGATAAAATAACATCATTAGTGAGGCGAGAAAAGAAACCGTTACCGTCTACAGAAGAAATGCCTGCAAGTGTTAGTAAAATTATAAATAACGCAGTAGATGAAAAACTAGCGTCGATGGTAAATCAAGGGGACCAAAGCAATATTGCAAATATGATAGCGGGAAGTGGCTTTAAAAAACCACGTCGATGAAATCCTATGGATTTTCACGCTAGCGTTTTTCACGATGAAAATCACGATTTAGACTCTGATAAATAGAATAAAATGTTCAAAAAATCACATGATCCGGCGTTTGATATAGACGCCCCAGTTGGAAAAGGATGATTCTGTACGCGATTATCAATATTACGCCTATCATGCCATAAACTCAAATAGTCGAGCAAGAATTGATCTTCAAGTCCATGATACCAGTAAATACTTTTTACCCTGTGAAGCATTTATTGAAGTAGAAGGAGAAATTGTAACAGCTGCTGATACTACTGCTGTACCAGCACCGTATCCAGCTGGTACTCAAGTCGGTTTTGTCAATAATGGTATTATGGCGCTATTTAAGAGTGCTAGATATCTCATTGATGGAAAAGAAATTGAGTCCATAGATCGTGATGTTGATGTGGCCACAACAATAATCGGGTTAGCGAGATATTCTGATGATTATACAAGATCAGCAGGACCTTCTATGATGTTTGCAAAAGATGGTAAGAATACCGCTGGTGGAAATCCATTTGTTGTAAGACGACCAAAAAAACGTGATAATAGTGATTCTGATGTCGAGAATATGATTATAAACAACGATGCTAATTTCAATCTAGGAGCTGCAACACGAAACGCAATGTTGCAAGGAGAGCGTAAATCATTTTCATGCGCGATTCCACTGCATCACATATTTGGATTCTGTAGAAACGTCAGAAAAGTTATCTACGGGGCGAAGCATACAGTATCGCTTGTACGAAAGGGTGATGATAACGACGCAATTTGGAGGATTGCAGCAGATGCTGCAGCCCCCAATGCTGATGCCGGTAGAGTCGATTTAACAAAAATATCATTGTGGATGCCAGTGTTGACTCCAGCAATCACCGCAGAAGGACGATTACTATCATTTATGGACCAAGGAGGAAAATCATTACTAAGTTGGCTAACCGTGAGTACAGATGTGAAACAATCAAATATCAACGGGTTATTCACTTGGAACCTAGCATCAAAACAAGGCGTTTCTGCGCCACGTCATATATTTATTGCGTTACAGGATAACGCACGAGTTGGCAATCAACTCTCCAGTCATATGATATTTGATCAATTAGGTGTGAAAGACGTCTCACTGAGAATAAACGGCCAGCAGGAACCATCCGAGGATATACAACTTAATTACACAGAAAATCATATTGCACGAGTTTATCATCGTCTGTTGTCATTTATGGCACGCGATCAAAATGTGGATACTGGTTTGCAAATATCACAATGGGATTTCAAAAGCCTCTATCCGATTTATTACTTTTCACTGGAACAGCTCGATTTGACAAGACAGTCAGTTGTTGATATACACTTTAGAGCTAATGTGACTCGTGGTGCTATTGCTGATTATAGAGCGGTTGCTGTCATTCTCAGTGATAAATCAATGCTACTCGAAGGTGTTGGTGGAAGAATGAGAGTGGTAGATGCCCCAGTAGAAAATCTTTGAACGATTTTTCATTGAATTAGAATCAATCAATTATATATAATGTCATATAGTGTTATTAGTGTTACGTTAACTCCTGGTCAAATCAAAAAATTGCAATCAGAATTGGCTAAAAAATGTGGAACCACAATCACGTTGAAACCCAACCAAATGACTGGTGGTGCAAATAAATTATAGCTGACAACTCGTCAGGTGAAACATTTCAATGATGCTTTCAAGGATAAAAAAGGTGTTCAGATTACTCTTTCTGCGGCTGCTATCAAAAATATGATGAAAACGGGTGGTATATTTCCATTGTTAGCTGCAATACCAGCATTGATTGCAGCAGCAGCCCCAGCGGTGGCTAAAGCAGCGGCGTTAGGAGCCGCTGGTACTGCAGCAGGAATGGCGTTGAAAAAGGCAGCTGGACAAGGATATAAAAAAAAGAGACGATCCGTTCACGGATTGGGTCTAAGACTACCAGGAACCCCGTATTGGTGGTACAGCGGAAAGGGTCTAAGACTACCAGGAACCCCGTATTCATGGTACAGCGGGAGATCCGTTCACGGATCAGGCCTGAGACTACCAGGAACGGTTTATTAATTCAGAAATCTTCGATTTCCGAACCTATGGTTCCAATGTCCAATTTTGATTTAATGGATGCGGCTAAAAAACTAGTGATTAAAAATTTCAGAGGTGTTTTTATGAAAGATCAATTACCACATCAACCAAACAAAACTGAAACAGGTATTATTAATCTCGATAACAGCACCGGACCTGGAACTCACTGGGTTGCATACGCTATTGATCCACGTGGGATTGTCTATTTTGATTCATATGGATCAGCCCCACCAAAAGAGTTTATGCGTTACATAAAACAATTTCCAATGAAGACTTGGTATTCTACGCTACCAACACAACAAATCAATGACCCACCAATATGCGCCAGTGAAGTATTAAATGTCCTTGACGCTATTTCTAACTCCTTGGGTAACCCAAGGGGAAAACCACCTCATATTGTCGTAAATGACTACACCAGCAATCGCTTTTTAGAGAGAGAAAGAGTTTTACAATAACATGATTGATATTTGGGGGAGATCTTTGAAACCCAAACCCGATGGCACTGCAACCCCTGATTCTATCAAGGATATAACAAAAAAAAATTAAAGATGAAATAGCTGAGACGTTGAATTTAGAAAGTGTTGAACCCAATGAAATAGTTGTATTTCAAGATCGCCAGGGTAAATTGAAATCTAGTAATATTTCTCTGGATGATATTTTAGTTAAACAACAAAACGCAATCGAGAACACCGTTGCGCTATTTTCCGATAAGGGTAAATTGAAAACCAGTAATATTTATCTGGATGATATTTTAGTTAAACAACAAAACGCAATCGAGAACACCGTTGCGCTATTTTCCGATCAGTGTAAACTCAAACCGGGTGTACTCGTTTCGACGATTACAGATCGATTAAAAATTCTCAACGATGAGTTAAACAATTCTGTGGTTGTACTAACAACACTTGAATCTAGAATTGAAGAACACATAAAACAGTTTACCGCATTTCGTAGAAATATCATTGATAAATGTATTGGAACTACATTCGATAAAATTGAACTAAAACTCCCTGATATTAAAAAATCCATCGATGAGACGAAAACTTTCATCGAAGCCGTCAAAGGTGATTTTTCGAGGATGATAACAGTCATTGAAAAAACAAAAATTCCTCATGAGAAAACTAACAACATAGTATACACAATCCAACACGGATCATTGGAGTGGTCACCTACAAACAACAAATTAGATATCACTGCAACCGTTAAGGGTATTTATCGATTAACACTAGTAACACCATTGTCTCAATTTAATATTTCATCGTCCAGTTCATCTGGGGTCAATAATACGATTTCAACGATCATCGACAAGAATACAACTGAAAAGTTTACAATTACATCTACTGATAAAGATTTGGTTAGGGTCTCAACAACGTGGTATGTGGAATTCGTAGCGGATTTAAGTAAATCGTAATTGAAAACGCTAGCGTTGTTAAAATAAAAAATGATTTCATCATCGCAATATCGCTATGATCAAGTCAGAGAGTATCAAACTAGACTCAAAACCTTGTCTGAGGAGTATGCAATGAAAATTAAAAAATATCGCAGGAGAATTACCGCAATTGATGTTACTGTGTATTCAGTGAGTGGTGTAATCACCGGAGCCGGTATTATACTGTCTTCAGTGACAATGATGGCCCCGATAGCTGTTCCAATTTGCATTTCTGCGGCAACAACAATCGCTGGAATTATTTCAATAATCACAAAAAAAATATCCTCATGCAGCCAACGGAAACTACAAGACTACATAATTCAATTTCATGTTGTGTCCACTGCATACTCGCAATTATCCTCATTGATATCGTCATCGCTCGATGATACAATTATATCAGAGAGTGAGTTTTCAGCGATGGTAGATATATATGATTCTGCGATGTCAAAATTAGAAGTACAAAAACATGAGTATAATAACAATGACAACACAGATGGAATTACTTCAACAAATAGTGGAGAACACAAACCCAGTACAAACAAGCATGATCTCAATAACCTCAACGAATCCAGAATTCAGTGTGAATTTCCCCTCTCCGGTCCCAGTGAAGGAGATAGCGCTAGCAAAATTACGAGTATACCACAGTTGGCCAAATATTAGGTCAAAATCATTTGGTGGTCAACAACCCAATAATTCCCTGGTATTTGCAAATAAGAATAAACCCGACGGTACCCCAGACTGGAATGTTGTTTCCATACCAACCGGATCATATCAAATTTAACAAATCAATGATGAATTCGCGCGTATAATAAAATCGATTACTGGAGTAGAGTCAAAAATAGCTGTAACAATTCATGTGCCGACACTATCATCTGCCATTGAAATAAGCACAGAAGGATACGTCGTAGATATCTATCAGAGTTCTATTAGAACCGTACTAGGATGGCCTGAATTACCACCCGGGGGAAAAACCGTTGATTTACCAGAACCCAAAAAAAACGATCATATCACAGACAGGATAAAATCTGATAATCCAGTAAAAAGCTATAAAAGATACAACGAATTGATAGTTTTCACTGCAGTGAAAAAATTCAACAACCCAATATATCACACAACTCGACAAGAGAAAATCACTGAAAACTTCACAGCGATGAATAATGATTTTTCATTGTTGTTAATATCTCTTAAATCCGGTTCTCTCACCCGAGATGAATTTATCAGCGTCGTAGAAACAGGCAACAAAATCATCAATGACATGGAAACATTTCATTTGCAAATCATTCAAGTGGTATTAGGTGACAGTAATCCTATAACGAGAACAGAATTTGCAACGAAGTATAATATACGCGTAGAAGATATTCATGCGTTCAAACTACCAGGGTATAATATCTTAGAACTACAAAAATCTCTCAGTGATGCCATCGATGAAGGTTTTAAAATAATTCATGATACGTGGAAAAAAACAACATCACAGGAAATAAAAATCCTCAAACATAATAATGACCCAGATGGTGGTGGCAGGCATATTGCTCCGTTCAATGTGAATATTTCAACGGTGATTGCGCTCAATTTAGTGTGTGATGTGATCGAAGGAAGCTATCAAATTAATCTAGAACGATCAAATCAAGCTCAGCAAGGATATATTCTTTATTCATTTGCACCAACAGCTCCTCCAGGGTTTTTAATAATTGAGTCCCCGGTGAATCCAGTCTATATGCGATGTCATAATAATTCATTAACCAGAATTAATTTCAAACTCACTGACCAGTCTAATAATCTGATTGATTTACCAGAGGAGGTTTTACAAATTAGTCTGTTTGTGAAATCCTAAGGGGATTTTCGTCGTAGTAAGGACTTGATCAAATATTCGGTTAACCCATAGCAGCAGAGAGGGTGAGTGACAACGACGTTGCGACATCAACGAAAACGCGAATGCGAATCCCATGTTCACTGTCATTTTTTTTCTAGTTATTTCGTGAGAAGGGTCTAGTGTTATTTGGAGGGTATAATCAAAAATAAAAACAAAAAATGTTGTAGGATTCACCCTCTCTGCTGCTTTTCTAACACAGGGAGAAAAGACTCTTCTTGTTTAGAAATTGCTGATGTTACATCCTCAGTTGCGCTAATTAACGGTTTAAATAACTGTTGTGTATCAGTAGAAAAGTCAGTCTGAAGACTGTCTAGCTTGTAGTTTATTCCTGACAGAGTCGCAAATTAGTATAAATCTCTTAATTGCATCCAGTCGCTCACGAGTCAATCTAGTTGTTAAAGCCTCGTTGACCATTATTTGAAGTTGCAAACAATTTTTCAATTTTGAATTCCCGAAGAGATGTCATAACCCGACCTAACAGACAAAAATATTTTTCAGTTAATTTGAAATAAAAAATGATTGATATTATAAGTTGCAAATTGTATTTTTGACTGTTTTTGGTGTTTTTTGACATCTCAGTCGGGTGAAATGGTCGATTTCCAGTAGCCTTTCTCGATTGATAATTGTTGGATTGATTTTATTTTTTATAAACAGAAATTTTATTTTTTATTCACTGTTTTTGGTGGTTTTTCATTGATTTTTGACTGTTTTTGATGCATTTTTGCCTGTTTTTCACTGTTTTTTGCCTGTTTTTTCACTGATTGTAATGATTTTTATCAATTTCAATAGGGTAAAGTAGTCGATTTTGCATGGGATTTTCCATAGGGAAAAGCTGTTAGGATTCATTTTTGATTATTTTTGACCCATTTTCATTGATTTTTGTCTGTTTTCATTGATTTTTGTTGTTTTTTTTATTGATTTTCGATTTTAAAAAAACCCGTAGTGAAAAGTAGTCGATTTTCAATGTTAATTTCCCATAGGATTTTCCACTTCAAAATCAATCCACCATCGTGATTGCTGCAACTAACAATAAAAAATATTTTTCTCAAAGAATTTATATTGCTGTGAAATATTTTTATTTTTACTGATTTTTGACTGTTTTTGATGCATTTTTGCCTGTTTTCATTGATTTTTGGTGGGTTTGTTTCACTGTTTTTCATTGATTTTGATAAATTTAAATAGGGTAAAGTAGTCGATTTTGCATGGGATTTCTCGTATGGAAAAGCTGTTAGGATTTGTTTTTTAATGATTTTTGACCAAAAACTCGATAATTTCAATCAAAAAATGCTAAAAAGATGACAAAAATATGACAAAAATCACCAATAATTTCAGTCGGGTCAAGTAGTTGATTTGCATGTGATTTTCCATAGGGAAAAGCTGTTAGGATTCATTTTGATGATTGTTGGAATGATTTTTTTTTTACTCAATGTGAAATATTTTTTAGAAACATAAATTTTTATTTTTTATTCACTGTTTTTTGTGGTTTTTTATTGATTTTTGGTGTTTTTTTTATTAATTTTTGGTTGTTTTTCATTGATTTTGATAACTATCTGACCAGTAAAGTAGTCGATTTCGCATGGGATTTTCCATAGGGAAAAGCTGTTAGGATTCATTTTTTTTATAATTTTTGACCAAAAAACCGATAATTTAAATCAAAAAATGCTAAAAAATGACAAAAGCAGCCAAAAATCACCAATAATTTCAGTCGCGTCAAGTAGTCGATTTTGCATGGAAATTCTCGTAGACAATTTCGATTAGAATTCATTCTTGACTGTTTGTCAAATCGTTAGCTGTTTTTTCATTTTCTTGAATTAACGCTCGTATATTCCTGATTTTAGAATTAATGTCCTTTTTCAATTCATAATCCCTACCCAGTTCTTTTCGTATTCTTTCCACGATAGTAAATAACGGGAGAAACACACTTACGTCACTACAAAATGCAAGAGAGTCCCGAATAGAATTCTGAATTTTTTTGATTAACGCATATTTCTTTGGTAGCATATACTTGTTAGTCATAATACAGTATTCTATATCCTGAAAGTAAGACATAATTTGATCAGGATTTAAATTGTCAGATAATTTAATATCCTGACTTTTAAATTTTGAAATTTCAGCTATAATCATATTCATATTTTCAGAATTCATATATGAAAATACATAATTCTAATACAAAAACTATTTTCTCAAATATGAATGACTTAGACATAAATTAATTGAATTTTTTGTCCGGTCTTTTTTGTAATCGCAGATCGTTAGATTCCCTCTGCAACTCTTCGTACTGACGGTTCACAAATATCGAAATATTTACCAGCTTCATTCATAGATGTAAATATTGTTTCGTTATTTGTTGTATTAAAAGATTTTATGGGTTTCGCCTTTTTCGAGTATTGTCCAGTCTTCCCCCGTTTCAAATTCTCACTTTACGTAACAGCTCGTAAATTATCTAAGGAATTGTTCTTTGGATTAGAATCAATAGTATCAATAACAAAACCATCTTTGATCAATCAATGGAAACATTCATACACTATTCTGTGATTGAGATAAGTTTTCTTTCCGGCGCAAAACACCAAATACCCCATACCATTGTCAGCACCAACTAGTTTCTTCAATCTGCAGTGTCTGACAATACTATCACTGGATGCTTCATAATTTGTAATCACAGGATACTTTCTGAATTCTTGCTTCATTTGTATACTAATACTATTTGTCTAATACATTGTTGGGTCTAATAAGAACATCACTGGAGAATCTCCCAATGTAGTCTTGAGGAGTTCTAATGATTTTGTCAAGGACGCTGACACGGTCAGGGTCAGAGTTTTTGGTTCTCTTATCATAGTAACGCTTCAACTCTCTGTATCGCTTACCACCACAATTCAGATACAACTGCGACTTTCCTCTAACCCCAACTCCACATCGTATGTAAGGTGGTGGAACAAGGCTTCCACGTCGAAAACTTTGCATATGATACCCACATAATTCAATTCTGCATGACTTGTTACACGGAGTCGTTGATCCAATCATGAGCCATTTGCAGTGATTCATTATATAAAATCCTTCTATTTAAATACTTGTTTTAATTATAGAAGGGAGGAGTTCGAGAGATTATCAAAAATTGCGCCTTGGAAAAATGCTAAATTCAATCTTGATGGAATTTTCTGATACACCAAAGAATAACATTCTTGATAGAACCATGATTATTAAAATCAGAGATTGTTTTAATGAATTCAAGCGTGATGGAGCATCTCAATGTTGGTCAACATTTCGAATTGATGGCCGTGTTGACGCTACCATGAATGATGCAAAAGCAGCAGTGATAATCTCACATCGTGGGGATAAAAGGTATTTTGTTAGAATAAAATTTATTATCCGTTCAGACACTGGAGATTGGATCATCAGGGATAAATACGAACCCATCTTGAAGGATAAAAAAACTATCACTGTGAATCAAGATTCCAAACCAGGAATTTTGACTGGATTTGACAAACCATACTACGAGAGATCTTATCCTGTAACAGCAGTTGTTTATGGGTTATATCCGTTAAATGACAAACCTGATATTGCGAAACTAGCACCAATGAAACTATCGTCGGATTCAACGTTGAATTGTGTAGCAGAACGAATAATAGAACACTTCACAAATGTATTGCGTGGAAATAAATTGACTGATCTAAGACGAAAAAAAATAAATGAATGAGAATTAACGGTGAAACAGCATGGGGCAACAATTCAGGATATAGTTAAATTAGAAACATCATTGAAATTTCCAATATCAGTAACGACAATTACCGGAGAAGTATTACACGAACCGAAATATCAATGAAAAAAAGGAACGCCAATACAAATTATTGATCATAACGAACACGCGTCGTCATCTGCAGTAACAATATTTCCACGAACACGAACTGTAAAATATATACCCGAACTTGGAGAGTGTTTTTCAAAGCAGAAATTATTCGATGCTATTTACAATTTGAGTAAAAAAGATCCTGTGTCGATGTGGCTATTTCACAGTGCTGCAGACGATGAATGTGGATTCGATCAATTTGTAAGACCCAACGGAGACTTGTACCGTACTGAAGCGCTGTATAATCAAATGAAAACACTAGCTAGTGAGTTTTCTCTGGGGGAAGACAACGAACAATTACTAACAAACTGTTTTTCACTTCCCTCGGTTGCAGCACATTTTGCTAGGAAGGAAAACGCGTGGAAACCAACGCGAAGTGAGTTTCTATCAAATGTCAGATTGAGTTGTCTTGAATACAGCCATGGTGGATTATGGAATACAAAATATGACACTGAAACCGTTATTTCCGTTGATATGATTGCGTGTTACCCCGGGAGTTTTCTCGGGTATGGAGAATGCGCTGAGTACTTCAAACGATTTGGACACCCACACACATGAAATGGCTCGTGTTTGCGATTAATGGTCCGCTGCCACATTTTGATTTAACCGGATTCGCTCGTACAGAATCATTTTAATTGGCTACAGGACTTCATCCGTGTAGTTATCTTTGGATTGGTAGACACATGTCTGAAAAACACAGGATGCCAATAGTGCTATTGAGATATATGATTGATTGTGGGATGTTAAAATCGTTAATTGTCAGTGAAGCGATTATATCCTATCGAGCACAGAAATCAGTCTGGTTACCACAACCTGATATAGAAAAAAAAATAGCGAACAGCGAAAACAGTTTCCATATTTCAACGAAGAAGAAATTGTAAAATGGTCCAAACAGTTATTTGAAATCAGAAACAAAGAAGCAAAAGATCTTGGACGAAGAATAATTGGTAAATTTACTCAGGGTGGCAAATACGACAATACAAAATATTCTTCACGGTTTATTATAGACAACGTTGAATACGATTTTATAATCGCGAGTCTATCGAATAAAGGCATATATGTCGATCGTAAAGACGCCTTTCTGTCCGATGGAACCAAATAGGGTACAATTGTTACCTACAACGATGCATACAATCCGCAATACACACATTTGAGAGCTTCTATGCTCGCATATGCTTCTATCAATTTATGTTCGATGATAAATAGATTTCTTGACACCGCAGTTAGAGTCGCCACTGATTTATTTTACATAAACAGCGATGTGGCTGAATTCATAAATTCTGACGAGAGTTGGGGATCATGGAGAATTAAGCGGGAAATGCTTCATGATTATATTCAATCAGCAGATGTTACGATTGAAAATAATTATTTAAAAAGCAATCAGTGTTCAGAATTTTCTAATGCACCATCGATATCTGATCCAATCTGTAGATATAAAACAGTTTATTTAAACGGCTGTGGTGGATCAGGAAAGACAACTGATGCAATTTAATTATTCCGTGGGAAGTCAAACATGATTGTGCTAACACCAACTCACAAACTTGCAAGAGAGATGATACAGCGAGGGGTAAATGCCTGTACTTATCACAGTTTCTTTCGATGGAAAAGAGATAAGTGGACTCCTGAGCGTATGGGCGAGAAATTTATTCCTGAAATCATAATTTGGGACGAAATATGCACAGTGTCATTAGATGTATTACAAACATTTCTCGAGTGGTTGTTATTGAAAAATACAAACGTCGTCATGTGCGGTGATCACGGCCAACCACCACCATTTGTCGGTGCATCCCCACATGAATGACTAAAGAGTTTTGTAGACTTTTATGAAGAAATTAACACTGATTATAGATCACTTGATGAACAATTACGAGAATTCAAAGCGCTAATTAGATTACAACCGGATAAAATCCAGTGTGAAATAACGCGTAAAATAATTTCAGAAACTCCCATGAATGAGTTTTGGGAGGCGTGGAGACCAAATGATTTGATAATTGCAAGTATCAAAATAGTCAGAGACACACTTCAGATGAAGATATTTGAATTGCATAAAGAAAAATTTGCCACACTTCCAGTGCCCCTTTGTTATAGGCCATCGGATACACGAAAACAGAATATAGAAGTTGATATTCCAGGACCAAAATCCGAAGGATTTCAAAGACAGAATTTAGTGCTAAATGATATTGTGCTGGTTGATATCAGCGTCGTTGAAGATGCATTAGTTGCTAATAATTCCCCGTGGACGCTAGGTTACGCAGCAACAATACATTCTTCACAGGGATTGACTATATCAGATACAATTGTTTGGATGGTGGGTAATCGCATCGAATGATCGAATTTAGTCTATCTCGCAGTATCCAGAGTACGAAGAATAAATCAACTTCGAAGAGTTGTCCTTGAAAATCCTACGGATTTTGATAATGACAATGCAATAAGTGATACTGTCAGCCTTGACAGAGTCAAGGACATAATCAGAAAAAAAACTTTTTGGTTATAAACAGCAGGAAAAAAAAATAGAGAATTTGATATTGCTGTTGAATTAATAATGACGTTGAAACAGCAACAGAATAATCACTGCGCGAGTTGCAATTGTGTAATGAATTGGTGTTGGTCAGATAGGGATTCTCGACAATTTACAGTAGACAGAAAAAATAGCAGTATTGGTCATACAAGAGATAATGTGATGCTAACATGTCTTGAGTGCAATAGGCGCCGGGGTGCCAGCACAATGCCTCGGGGGGAGGGGGGGGTGCTAGTTATGACCCCGCGGTATTAATTGAGTATCCTCGGGTATCACTTGCAGTTGTTGCCGAGTAAATACTCTTTGAGGGGCAGTTGAATCCAGTCTATAGATTGCTGGTCTACCCGTAGATCGTGTTATACTAGATATCTTGTGTTCAGTAACACTCCAAATAGGATCAGTAGCCATTTTTCTGCCACCTTCAAGCTCTCCTGGTTCGTATAAATACCTAACAGTGATATTACTACCAAGCTGGTAATCTTTTAACGCATTCATGAGATCTTTTTTCGTGGATGAGTTTATTTGCGTATTGATATCCGAATAACCGCTCAGCAATCGTCCGATTAAACCGTTCAACAATTGCCTGATCAATATGTAGCGCAGTATGTCCTCGTCTGATGGTGACATTATGATGCTTCATTGTTGATAACACTGCACCCTGAAATTCCTTGCCAGGATCAACTTGTAATAGATTTCGCCAGCGTAGTGGGCCTCGTCGATAAATCCTTTCAAATGCAGAAGCGTCTTCAGTTGATGATTTTGTCTTTAGCAGCTCTGCTTGTTTGTATCGACTCGCAACATCAATTATGGTTAGAGCGTATTTGTAACCACCATCATGTGGCAGAAATAGTATATCAGCTTGATGAACTTCATTAGGAACGGTCACATCCAAATGCGAGTAGTGAATTTGTTTAGGCGGTGGTAGATAAATTTGCTATATAGCCTGTTTGGATAGCCAATTAGCCGCAGTGTTTTTTTTCACTTTTGTAGCGCTAGCGAGTTTATTGATTGCTGCCTTGCCTTTCCAGTATTCTCTCGGAGAATAATAAATAGATTCCATGTTGTTATTAATTACAAGCACCTAACATCAATTTACCTTTCATAGCCGATTTTATCAAAAATGAAGCCAATTTCCTTTGAAGGATTTATCAGGAATATCATTTAATGCATGAATTAATTGCATATCTGCTTGATGTCTATGCTGCAAATTGCTGCTCTTATATGCAACATCATGCGCGTGACACGCCTTATCAATGGCGTTTATTGGTTCTTCACCGGGTCTGGGTTGGTTTTGATTATTGAGTCTGATATCAAGTCTTGTTCCCGGTCCACAATAACTATACCCTGGAAGGTGTTTTTCTCCTTGATGCTTTGCCTATGGGTTTCCAGGGAGTTTAGTTAGCTTGGCTGCGATATCACCTCCTCGTTTTTTTTAAAGGTTTCGTAGAAACAAATCTAAATTCCTTTGTACTACATTGTACGCATTTACCAGAAAGCGCTGATCGGTTATTTTTAGTTGTAATCGTCGTCAAGTCATCTGTGCCAGTACGCGCCCTACATTTCACACAATATAGATCCATAATTTATATATAACAGCATGAATGTAATTGATTATTCAGCTACCCGACGACGGGAACTTACTAAACACCATGCAATGTTGCCGAATTCATTAGAATGATTATAATCGGACCATCTGGAAGCGGCAAGACACAACTGCTACTTAATTTGATAACGAGATGGATGAAATGGGACAAATTATATTTAATAGCCCCGAGTGTAAACGATCAGCAATGCTATGAAGTGCTAAAGGATTTTAACGAGAAAGCAAAATCAAAATTCGAAGAATTTCAAATCGATGATGATATTATTGAATTTATTTCTGATATCAACGATGCACCGAGCATTGATGATATTGATGGAAGTATTAACAATTTAGTCGTATATGATGATATCATGTTAGATAATCAAAAACATCCTGCTAGGATATTTTCCAGAGGCAGGCATAAAAGCACTGATGTGATATATGTCACTCCACGATACACACAAATACCAAAAGTGATCAGAGATAACTGCAATTTATTGTGTGTATTTAATGGAGTTGACACACAAACTCTTATAAATATTTGGCAAACTTGGGGCTGCGGTGATATGGATCATAATCGATTTAGAAATTTATTTAGTCACGCTCAGTCAATACCACACGGATTTGTGACGATACATTTATCAGCCCCGAGGACACAATATAGTATCGGACTTGATAAAATATTCGGTTGAAATCATAGCAGCAACGGGGGGTGAGTGTCCGTCGTTTTTTTTACCCAATGGAGGCATTTCGAGGAAGCCTCAGTTTGCCTCATCGACGCCTGGATTCACCCCTGCAATATTGTGTTCCAGACAAAATCACTAAGGCTCCATTTGCTAAATGGAGACTTTCTTTCTTTTGGGTTAAAACACGAAATTTTGTAGGAAGGCTCTATTTGTTGTTTTGAGGGGTTTATAGATTTTTTGTTTGAAAAGTTGACCGGCTCGCCCCCTCTGCTGCTATTTTTTTCCGCGATGTTAAAAAAATTATGTTAAAAAAATTATATTCGGCGCAAAACATTCAATTGTATTTAACATAAAAGAAAATGATAATGATGCAATATGGGAGGCTGGACGAGTTGCCGATGGTAAGGTAATTTTAACGAAATTGTCGTTGTGGATGCCTGCGATGACTTCTTCAGTTAGTCACGAAACCCAATTAATGTCTTTTATGGAAACAGGCGGTAAATCACTAGTGTCCTGACAAACGGTGACGACAAATAGCGCCACTGGTAACCCCGCCGCGGGATCGTTCACGTGACAGTTATCTTCGCAACACGGAATAACACCTCCGAAATATGTTTTCGTTGTACTTCAAGAAGCTAATAGAGTAAATAGTCAAGAACGAAACCCGTTGGTATTTGACCCACTCAGTGTTTCGCAGGTTTCACTAAGACTAAATGGTCATCAATAACTGTTCGAAGATATAATTATGGATATTGACCATAATCATGTTGCACGGGCGTATCATCGTTTGAAGACTTTTCTAGAACGCGACCTAGATATCGATACATAAATGTTAATATCTCAATGAGAGTTTACAACGCTGTATCCGATATATTATTTCTCATTGGAACATATGGATTTGTATCGGCAACCAGTCATCGATATAGTTTTTCGTGCTCATGTAGGTGCAGGCGGACATAAAACGGTAGCTGTTATTCTTAGTGATAAGACAATGTTACTCGATGTTGTTAGCAGCTGGATGAAACTTGATGATGCACCAATATAAAATATGTAATATTTTCAAAAACATGTAGCAATTAGATGATCTGTTATTTAACGAAATATCAGGCAGTTACGTTAATGTCACTTTGAACCCCGGTCAGGCAAAGAAACTACATTCGAAAAACTCTACGGCGTGTGGAGCAAAAATAACCCTGAAGCATGAACAGATAGCTAACGGAGGAGCAAATAAAATGTCTTTGATAAAAACTCAGCATAAACGTTTTAATAGCGGGTTAAAGGCGAATACAGGACTTCAGATGGAGTTTTCACCTCCGCAATTTCCAAGATGGTCAAATCCGGTGGGATATTTCCTTTCCTCGCCCCTATTACAGCGCTACTTTCCGCTGCGACTCCTGTACTTGTAAAACAGCCGCGTAAGGTGCGCTTTCTTATGCTGCTGTTACCGCCGCTAGAGCAGTTATACAGAAAATTACCGGACAAGGATACAAAAAAAAGGAAAAGGTTGCAGACTCCCCGGAACATACCGTGGAAACGGTTTGAGCCACCACGGAACCTACTTGAGCTAGGTTTGTCTCCTATGTCAAATTTTGATTTAATCGCCGTGGTAAAACAGTCCGCGATAAAAAATTTCAGAGATGTTTTCATGAAGGATTAATTACCAAATCAACGATCAATCCCAGAAACAGTTATAATTAATCTCGATGATAACACCGGACCTGGAACACATTGGTTCGCGTATGCGATACACCCTATATCAATTATTTATTTTGACTCGTATGGGATAGTGCCACCAAAATAATTTCTTAAATACATCAACTGGTTAAAACTTCCTGCACAGACATGAACTCATCCCCCAATATGCGGCCGAGAAGTAATTAACGTGTTAACTGCTATCTCAAAATCGTCCAACAACCTCAGAAAACCGTACACGAATATAACAGTAATAACTTTTTAAAGGGATCATAAACGTATAATGGTAGATATCTGGGGGAGTTCTCTCTCACGTACAGGGAAACCAAAGGAGTTTCCCTCGAAGAAGTAAAGAAGCTTATTTCGCAGTCGCTATCAGACACATTCAATCTGGTAGGTGTGGCACAAGATGAAATTATCGTATTCCAAGATCGCCAAGGTAAATTGAAAACGAGTAATATTTCCTTCCACGATATTTTAGCTCAACCCGTCTCGGTGATAAAAGATGCTATCGCGGTGTGTGACGCTAACGGTAAACTCAAATCAGGTGTTCTCATTTCAACCATCAACGATAAAATATCGTTGTTAAATAATGATTATCATAAACAAATAAACCTGTTTAACACTCTTGTAAATAATTATGACGGCCATGTAAATCAATAAAAATCTCAAAATCTCAAAATCTTCTAAACTACCACATAAAACCGAATACGAATACACCAGTAATAACTTTTTAAAAAGATCATAAACGTATAATGGTAGATATTTGGGGAAGATCACTCTCATGTGGAAAGAAAACCAAAGGAGTTTCCCTCGAAGAAGTAAAAACGCTTATATCAGCGGCGCTATCAGAAAAATTAAATTAGGTAGATGTGGCACAAGATAAAATCGTTGTATTTCAAGATCGTCAGGGTATTTGAAAACTAGTGATATTTCCTCCCGTGATATTTGTTTCAAACCAACCGCGATAACAGATGGAACTATCGCGGTGTTTGAAGCTAGCGGTTCATAAAATTACAACCATCTCAGATGAACTAACATCACTCGACAATAATTATATATCTTCGGTGAATTCACTACAAACGTTAAATGATAAATATGACACCTACATAAACCAGTTTGCTGGGTTACAGAAAAATATTACCGAGGTTCAACTTCCCATTTATAATTTCTTTTGGGTTCCACCGGTGACAACATCAAAACTCACAGAGATAAAAACCGCCGTTGAAGTATTAACAACATTGCAAACTAATTATGATGCTCACGTAAATAAGTTTGAAAATCTCCAAAATAATTATACAAAACACTGATAAAGTCATCGATGAATATTTTGGAGAACCACTACCAAAAAAATCACAAGTTGTTTCAATTAAAAATCTATATTTTAACACAACCCTCCACGCTATCGAAGAAGATTTTGCAAAAGCATTTCCGTTACTCGAAAACATCAAAATTCCTCATGAGAAAAATGTCAACGCGGTGTATACAGTCCTTCATGGATCATTCGCTTGGACTCCACAAACTAATAAACTAGATATTACTGTGACCATCAAGGGAATTTATAGACTAACATTGGTATCGCCTACACAATTTTATATTTCATCGAGCTCGTATCCCGTGGTAAATAATACCATATCAACGGTCATTGACAAGAATTTAACTGAACGATTTACGATAACCACTGCTGATAAATTAGGGTTTCAATAACCTGGTACATATAATTTGTAGTCGATTTAAGTAAACAACTTAATTGAAATCTTCTATGTTTAATAAAACAATGTCGCAGACAACGCAGCAGTATCGATATGATCAGGTCATACAACTAAAAACTAAACTTAAATCTCTCACAGAAGGATATCAAGCAAAAATAAAAAAAATATCGGAGAAGGATTACAGCCGTTGACGTTATCGTGTATTCGGTTTCAGGTGTAATCACGGGAGCAGGAATAATATTATCCTCGGTGACACTGGTTGCTACGATAATTGTTCCAATTTGTTTAGCCTCGGCGACAACCATCGCATAAGTAATCTCCATAATAACAAAAAAAAATATCTCATCGTGTAGTCAGCGTAAACTGCGCGACTAAATTGTTAAGTTCCATAATGTGTCAACCGCAGATTCGCAATTATCCGCGATGATATCATCATCCCTCGACGACACAATAATATCCGAAGGTGAATTATCCGCGATGGTACAGGTTTATAACTCCGCGATGTCAAAACTAGAAAAAACACATGGAAGATAATGGCGACATCGCAGGAATTACTCCAAAGAATAGCAAAGAAACCAGAATTCAGCATTAAATTTTCAACTCCGATCCCGGTAAAAAGTAGCGTTAACTCAACTAGTTGTGTACCATAACTGGCTCAATATAAGATCAAAATCATTATCCGATAAACTGCCTAATAACACTTTTGTGTTCGCGAACAAAAATAAACAAGATGGTACTCCCGATCGGCTAAATGATATATATTTCAAAAGGTAGTTACCAGATCGAATATATCAACAAGTCTAAGATCGAGATAACTGTTCAAGTACCATCGTTATCAACTGACATCGAGATAAACTCACCTGGATATGCCGTAGACATACATAACAGTTTGATAAAAAATATATTAGGTTGGTCTGAAGACCCATATTAAATCCCAATAGGAGAAAAAACAAAAAAAGAAAAACCACCAGTGGAACAACCGCATTTACCACAGTCTAAATTATCTGAATATGTGTTAGATAAAGAAAATTATCACGATGCAGCGATATCATATAAGAAAAAATATGGAGAGTTGAATTTGTTTAAATATACATGTTTACGGAAGCGATCAAAGGATTCAATTAGATCAAGCTATAACCTCCGAACAATTCCGAAAAAATAAAATAAGATTTTGAGATAATTGTAATATAATTACGTCAAAATTTACCGAAGGTGGCCCCCGAGATGAAATTGTCAAACACATAGAGATATGTAATAAAATTATCGCCGACATGGATGCATTCAACGCATATATTATTCAAATAGTGTTAGGTAACAGAAACCTAAAAATGAGAATAGAATTTGCAAAAAATATATAATATGCACGTAAATGAAATCCCTGCGTATAAACTTCCAGGTCATACGGTACGAGGTTTAAAAGACAGATTAAATTCTCTTATCAATACTGGATTTAACAAGATATATATCAGGTGGAGGAGGGGGTCAACGAAAAATGAGCATCTAAAGGATATAAAACAGAGATAATCACATACAACAACACTCCCGACGAAACAGGTAGACATGTATCTCCGCACAACGTAGATATCTCCTCAGTGTTGGGATATATATATATATATATATATATATATATATATATATATGAAAATATTTTTAATCTAAATTGTAATATTTGGTAACTGAAAAAACTACGAGTTTTTGAACGACACTCTATTATCTAATCTTCTCGAGTACACTGTCAATATTGTACCGGACGCAGCTCATCTCACAGATGCACGATCAACATCAAATTATTTAGGAGCGGAATTCGTTGACAGAAAGTCCTAGATTAAACTGTCCAGTAACCCTGTTACAGGTATCCGTTTACGGATTATACTTGTTTGGGGACTCGAGTTAAGACAATTTTCACGTCGAGTTACAACCCGTAAATTTTCTAAACGATTATCAAGGGAATTTCGATTAATTTGGTCAACTACGAGACCGCTTCCGATTACCCCGGAAAAGCATTCAACGATGAATCGGTGAGAATAATAATATTTTTGTTGTTTTCATATAACCGGTATTATTAACGTTACCAAGTGGGATTTTTCGTTTTCGATGTCGGATGGTTCTATCTCGTGAAGCCTCTTAGTTAACGTAAATCGGATGCGAAACGAACTCGTTGCGATTCATTATTTTATAGGGTAATTTAATTATCTAAATCGTTATTTTGAAAATCAAGTGTTTTTTGCTCATATAATCAATATGAGATTGTATCAGAGAATCAGAGATTGTATTATGATGATCATAGTACCATTTCAGAGCTATATAAGTTTTTAGTCCACAGTTAACACATAAATATGTTTTCCCCGTACCCCAATACCACAGTTGTTACATGGTTGTGGGCCTAAACTCCCCTGACGGATATTTCTCGCGTGATTCCCACCAAACTCTTTTCGGCATAATTTACCACAACGAGTAGATGAATCAATGGGCATCCAATTAATGTTGTGCATATATAAATGAATATTTTTATTTAAATATACTTTATGTTAATAGCAATAATGATAAAAAAGCCTGTTGTAGTTAAAACAAGAAAAAGAAGACAATTTTCGATTTAGACCCAAAAATAAAATTCCCTTCACGGCTATCAAAGTTAAAAAACAGTATCCGACAAGCGAAAAGAGAATTTTACAACGATGGAGCAAGATATACATTTTCGACGTTTCGAGTTTCTCGTTTTGATTATACGAGGACGGATTCTTGTGCCAGGGGAATATTATCGAAGATAAATTTTGAAAAAGTGACATACATAATCCAGTTAAAATATAGTAAAATTTATTAAAAACAAAACGATGAGAGGGGAGCAGACAGACGAACGAGAAAACCTTTAATTGTGACCGATAAAACTATACCGGGTATACTAACCGGTATCGATAACAGATAATACCAACCGGCATATCCTGTAACAACATTAACTTACGGATTGTATCGAATAAATATCCCGGATACAAAAAAATCCTCAGGATGAAAGTTTAAACGGTGTTAAACTATATTGCTGAACAAGTCATAAAACATTTTAAAAACACTAAACGAGGAAATGGATTAACCGAGTTAAGAAAATGGATTAATCGAGTTAAGGAAATGGATTAACCGAGTTAAGAAAATCTACAATAACTGGGTGGGCAGAATCAGTTAAACAAACAGGAGCTTCAAATAAGCGATTCCATCGAGTTGGAAAAGAAATTAAAATTTCCGATTACGGTGAAAACTATTACGGGAGGGAATTTGTACAAGTCAAATTATAAATCAAGAGGAAGTCCGATTGCAATCGTCAATCATAATTTTCATGCATCGTCTAGTACTGTAGGAATATTTTCTATGTGTCGAAAGGTAAAATATTATCACGGAGATATCTTCGACACTATATACTAGATAAGTAAAACAGATCCTGTTTCAGTATGGTTATTTAAAAGTGTTGAACAGGATACGATCAATTTGTTAAGACAAACGGAGATTTATATCGAACAGAAGCTCTTCAAAAGGAAATGAATAATCTCGCGCTGAAGTATACCGATAACGATGACGAAATTGCCTGAAAGTGTTTTACAGTGCCGTCGGTAGCAGGTCATTTTGCCAGAGAAAAGACGTCGTGGAAGCCAACCCGCGCTGATTTTCTTGAAGATGTACAAGCTAGCTGCGTAGGACATGGTCGTGCTGGATTATGGAACACAAAATATAACGTCGAAGATATGATGTGTGTTGACATGTCAGCGTGTCACCCCGGGAGTTATCTCATATATGTGGAATGCGGTGAATACTTTGCTCGGTTTGGTCATCCTACACACGAGATCACAAGCCTGGCGATAAACCGAGTTTTACCTGATTTTGATTTTACAGGATTTAAAAGGGTGACATTATTTAAATTCGCCGACAACAAAATGTTAACATCGTTGACCGTTTCCTACGCTATAATTGCATATCGGGCGCTGACTAATGTTTGGTTACCAACTCCAGAAAAATGCGACGATTGGGACAAGAATAAATATCTTGAACGCCATGCGAAGGATCGTGGAAGAAAAATAAATGTAAAATTTACTCAGGGTGGATCATGGGATTATATAAACGGCGCTCAACCCGATTCGTTTTTGATGATGCTGAACTAGATTTTATTATCGCGGATACAACAGCGAAGGAGATATTTACGTCGAGAAAAACAGCTTATTTATCCAGCAGAGAAAAACTGGGGACTATCATTTAATATCTTGAGGGAGATTCGCCGCAATGCACTCATTTAAGACCTTCGATGTTGTGTTATGTAACGATAACTTTATGTTCGATGTTAAAAAGATTCTCTGATATCTCGGTTATAGTCGCGATAAATCATTTTATTTTGATAAAAATAATGTAAACTCGTCGAAGAGTATCCTGCGGCGGACGGTGATTGGGGAACCTGGAGAATAAAACAGGAGACGTTACTCGAGTATGATAAATCGGATGATGTCCCCGTTGAAGATAATACGGATATGTAACTATCATTGTATCCATCTGTGCACGTTCCAATAACCAGACATAAAACAGTTTATTTGAACGGTCCAGGAGGATGTGGAAAGACAACTCGAGTAATTAATTTATATGGGAATAATTCTGACATGAATGTGTTAACCCCAACTCATCTTGCCAGAGAGATGAAATCCAGAGGAGTAAACGCTTGTACGTATCATAGTTGCTTTCGAAGGAGCGGAACTACGTGGACCCCGATATAATGGGAACTAACTGTATTCCGCGGATCACTATATGGGATGAAGCGTGTACAGTATCGATGGAGCTGCTAAAAACATTTCTTATTTGGTTGCTAAAGGAAAACACCGCGGTGATGATATGTGGTGATCACGGTCAACCACCGCCTTTTGACCGAGAATCTCCTCACGAATAACTAAAAATAATGTGGATTATTACGAAGAAATAAATACAGATTATCGTTCACTTGACAAAGAGTTAACCGAGTTAAAATTTGCTATAAGACTACAACGGGGAAACGTACAATGTGAAATAACAGGTACAATAATTCCTGAAACTTCCGGTGACGATTTCTGGGACACGTGGACACCAACGGATTTAGTTGTCGCCAGCAGAAAAAAATCTGAGATTTTCTCATGTAAAATGATTTAAAAGGCACAAAGAAAACTTTCCGATGTGTCAAATTCCGTTATGTTATAGGCTTAAGGATACACGACGACAAAACATGGAAGTTGATATTCCGGGAAAATCTGAGAGACAAGAACTCGCTATAAATGATATTGTGTTGGTTAATGTTGTGGTTGTGGAGGACGCATTGCGCGCTGATAAATCTCGGTGGGTGTTAGGATACGCATATGACGATACATTCTTCTCAGGGGTTAACAATTGCCGACAGTATTGTTTGGATAGTCGAGGATTTCATCGAGTGGTCTAATTTAATTTATCTCGCAGTATTGCGAGTAAGAAGTATAAATCAATATCAATTTATAGTCAATATAATGTTGGTCTATTTTTGGATGTTACATTGCTAAATATTGTATGTGTTGTGACGCTCCATATGGGATCATTTGATCTTATTCTACCACCTTCAAGTTCACCAGCTCATATAAGTATTTCACTGTGAAATCGCTAGGTAGTATCTGTATTTGAAAATCATTTGTTGGTACATATGTATTGTCCTGGTAATCTCCTTGTTGAGTGCTGCAACTACCTTTGTTTAACCCATTCACGAGATCGCTTTTCATCGATGAAATCCTTCGCGTACTGATAATGAAACAATTTATTAGCGAGAGTTCTGCTAAACCGCTCAACAATTGCCTGATCACGGTGGATTGCAGTGTGTCCTCGTGGTGTCGTAGTATTACGTTGCTTCATCGTTGATAACACTTTACCTTGAAATTCTTTACTAGGATCAACCTGGAGGAGATTTGGCCATCGTAGAGGACCCTGACGATAAATTCTTTTGAACGCGGAAGCAGCTTCAGAAGATGTATTCGTTGATAGCGACTCACCTTCTTTATATCTGCTTGCAAGATCAACTACCGTTAACGCGTATTTATAAGTGTGTTGTTGATGGTGTAATGCGGTAGAAATAATATATCGGCCTGATGAACCTCAATTAGGATGTTAACATCGAACGACGCGTTTTGGATTTTTGTTGGACGCGGTATATAAATTTGCCATATTGCCTGTCGGGTTAACCAATCGGCCGCTGTTACATATTTTACTTTTTGCAGCGTTGGGGAGTTTATCGATTGCCGATTTACCTTTCCAGCATCCATTTGGAGAACAATAAATTGATTCCATATCAAATACCGAAACCCAACATTAATTTACCTTTCATCGCGGTTTTTATTATCCAAGATGCTAATTTTTATTTGAAGGATTGATTCAGGATTGAATATAGCGAATAAATCAATTTTTCATCTGCGATATGACGTTGATCAAGATCCTTGCTTCGATATGCGATGTCATGAACAAGACAGGCTTCATCGATAGCACTTATCGGATTTTCACCTTGCCGAGGTTGATCTTGGTCATCAAGTATGATATCAAGTCTGCTTCCCGGTCCACAATAGTCAGAGACATCTATATATCCTGGAAGGTGTGTTTCTCCTGGGTATTTTGTCCATGGTGTTCCTGGGAGTTTGGCTAACTTGGCTGCGATATCACCTCCGTTTTCTTATACGTACTTATGTAAGAAAGCTTGCCAGTAGCTGCTCGGGGATCGGTGGTTCTCTCCGGTTGTTTTCCCGGGTTCTTGATCCACCAATAATACTGGTCGCCATGTATAGCCTGTTGTGTGCTGAAAAATGTCGTTAAACCCTAATAAAACTACAACTACAAAATTAGTGAATACATTATAGGCCGGAATATATGGTATTTTGACATAAAAATTTTAGACAAGAGGGCAACGTTGTTCTGATTGCTTCTCTTTTGTTTCTTTTAATAGAATTATAAAATGCAAACATACAGTTCCCGTCCCCGTGTGCCACAGTGATGAAAAAGTTTTCAACACATTTCAACATGATGCAATTCATACAAATTTGTGTCAAAATCAAAACTCTACTAATATGGCATTGTGAATAACTTGAAATTTATAGAATATATAAACGATAGAAACAAATTCCTTTAATTGAACTGAAATTTAAATAAAAGGGATAGCTGCATAAAGATTATCAAAATTGTCTGTCTCTTTTTGTTGATGTCATGAAATCCTGATCAAATTCGTAAAAATACATTCCAAAGATTATCAATTGTAATGAAATATGTACTATATCGGTTGTAACATTAAAAATATTTTTAATTGGTTATTGACATACAAAATAATGAGTGATATATACATTTTAGCTGTGAAGTATGCATTGGCAATCTGTATTAATCGCCATATCAGGCAAATAAGATTAAATGGGTACCTAATGAACGATAGAAACAAATTCCTTAAATTGAATTGAAATTTAAATAACACTGATAGCTGCATAAAGATTATCAATATTGTCTGTCTTTTTGTTTATGTTGCCCTGGTTGCAGCAGTCACTCTAATTATGGTTGAGGCCTTGCGTGGTACTGGATCAGCAGTTATAAATGACACATCACAGTCCCATTTCTGGCCATCGTGTTCCTGAGAAACATTTCAAATTCTAAGACTCACATTGTTTGTACCACAACTGTGACTGTACAAACTTGTGTTATAACCTACTGCACTGATAATCATACAGTTAGAAACCCTTATTTGTAATCCATTTGTATCTTGATTCAAGTAGAAGTTGAAGGCAAAATGATTGATTGTTCCACTGTAGACACATTGCAAGCTAAGTGGATTTCCTGATATGACGTCAGCAATGCCATCTGGCAATAAGGTCACATGATTTTCATCTGAAATACAAAAGTTAGAAAACACTTATTGAAATGGTGAAAATTAGGGGTAAAGTGAATATTGACATACAAATAGTTGTGATATTTGCGAACATATATTGATACTAAAGGTAGATAATTGATATTTATTTTCAATGGCCATTAAAAAAGTATCAGTTTATTAGCTCCTTTCTTAGTATAAAATTATATATGCTGTGTAAAATAAAATGCAAGAATACCTGACTTAGACATATGGTTTATATATAATGTGTAACATCACAAATAAAAATATGGTGTATATATGCTGTATAACATCATACGTAAGAATATCTTGCTTAAGCATATGGATTGTATATCCTGTGAAACATCACAAGTAAGAATATCTGGCATAGGCATATGGTGTATATATCCTGTGTAACATCACAAGTAAGACTATCTGACTTAGGCATGTTGTTTTACCAAAAAGAAATTATAATTCTACTATCTGCATACATTTATATATTTTGACAGAGGTTAATTTGTTAAACTTCACAAGAAGACAGCATTTGAGATGCTCTCCTGGATCACATAGGACTTAAGAACTAAATGCTAGAAAAGGTAACCAATAAATCTTCAAGTTATATTTGATGGGAGATAAGCATAATTTGTATCATTTAAAAATATTCTCAGTACCACAATAATTGGGATAGTGTATAAACAAAGATCATTCATTGTTGTCATCACACATATTTCGATATTATCTAGCAGCAATAGCCATATGACATCGACTATCAAACTAAATATAGCTGTGCTATATTGCCTTCTGCAAAATGTAGCGAAATACCAGTTTTTGAGGAGTCATTTCTTTTTTATTTTACCATTTATCTAGCTGATTGGCATCATAAGTACAAAAACTTTATTGATTGTATGCTTTTGTCAAGTAATCATTCTAAAGGAGTTATAAATTAGTAAAGGTGTTCATATTTGACAGTGAATCAAATTCATATACATACAGACACACCTTATTGCTGTGTTTTATGGCAAAATATATGTTGATAGTTGTTTCTGTTTGTAACAAAGGATACATTTAATTGTTATCCAATTAATTCTATCTAGAACCATTTTTAAAATATTTTGTTCTCAAGGTGAAACTTTCTAATGCGTACCAAAAACTGAAATGCCTTATGTCATTCTTCTCTTTGGCAAATTTAATTTGAGATCAGGTCATTTAAATGCCTTCGGTGAATCCTATTTGAATTGGGACAAATATAAATGTTCTTTGAATAATTTTATTGCTGATTGGGGGGAGCGAATTCAGCACACATGAGTGAAAAACAAATGCAGTAGTTTAATTGACATTTTCTTTATAAAAGGCTAAATCAGACTTCTAACAAGTATTGCCCAACAAGCAGAAACAGCAGAACACTGTTCTGTTAGAATGTCAACAAATAAAAGAATACAATGAGATGTTTTTTCTCCTTCACATTGCCAACCTGACATCCAATTAAAAAATAATATCCGGCAGTTCTTTGTATTCGGATGAAAATAATGTGCAAAATAATATATATTTAATAACAGTGCATATTAAACCTTAATAAAAATAATTAAAATGATTTTCAACTAACCTCACATGTCACAGCCATATAATAACAAATGAATTCTATCTTTTCTTAAACAAGTAAAGATTGACATTTTTTTATATACTAGGACCGGTCAAGTAAACTTTTAATTTTTTTATATAATTTATTAACTTTAGGTTGTTTGTTAAAAATTCTCTGTAATTGAAGACAGTTTTCAAAAAGGTTCCAGCTTTCTACTGAATCCCCATTTATATTATATTATGTTATAAATCATACATGAAAATAAAAGTTAAAAAATACATACTATTGAAAGAAATTAGGAAAAGAGTTTTGTAACAATACAAGTCCCATTTCTTTTCAATGTCTTTAAATGGAAATGGCTAAGTCAGGTAATGTTTAAAATTCTAAGTGATTTGCCATACAAAAATCAAACAGAATAAAATAAAACAACAGTTCATTGAAATTTGAATACATGCATGTGCAATCAATACAAGCACCAATACATCAATGTGCTCTATTTTACTTGCAGCTTATTGGATATATTAGACAGTTGGAATTTATTTGAGTTGCAGCTACTGATTGCCATAAAATGTATTGTGTGACCTAATTAGTACAACATACCAGCATACTCAAGCTTCAGAACCATTGCACACTGTATTTTATTGTAGAACCATTGCCATGGGTAATGATATCATATGCAGAAGAGCTGTGAGTGCTTTGGATATATAAATTTATCTACAACTGTTTTCCTTTATGACATTTGTCCTTTGTCAAGTCCTTGACTTGGTAGATTTAAAATAAAGATCTAATTGGAGAATAATTATAGCCTTTCTTGATGCTTATATATCGTCTATTGCCAACCAAATCTTTTTGTGATCACTGTGGCTTGTTTCCATCCTGCATAGATAATTAAATGCTCAATTATACTACTTTATTTTTACAGATTAATCTTCTTGAAGGTCAAACAATATTTTATCAATACATTTCATTCAAAAAGAGGTGCAAAACATTGAAAGCAAGAGGAAGAAGTCAGACAAAAAAAACTAATCCCAGAGAACTTCTCACTTCATCACCAAAGGTGTTTTCAACATGCTTTAAATTTGGTCATGTAATAGACAATTATGGATGCAATTCAGATTCTAAGATTTTACCACATGTAAGTATTTCATTTTCAAAATAAAAAAATTGGAAACAAAATTTTTAATATTTTTATATATTGAAAAATGTGCATATTTTGGAAAAATGTATCCTAAAAGTTGAGGAGAAAAATCCTTGAGGACTGTTCAAGAAGTAATCAAATTTGGAATATGTGATGTGACTTGCTGTCACCTCATCAATAATGCAGTTTTTATGTTTGCTACTGAACCATAGTAGCAGAACTGGTAGGTAGATCTATCAATTACTTGTAGCTTACATTTTTGCCATGGGTTGGCTGCCCAATAATTTCCTTGGGAATAGTTTTGGCTCCTATTGGGCACAGCATAAGATAGACACTAATGTGTTAAAATTGCTATCTAATCCAAAATAGTTATATAGTTTGCCTTTACCTTCTCAAAAGAAATACAAAAGCCACCTTACAAAATGTCTCAAATGTCATAATCAAAATAAGTTTATATCAGCTTTTTCATTTAATTTTCAGGTACATTTTGCAACAGTTCAAAACAGAGCCTGCTAACTAAAATTCACAGGTCAATAAGAAGTGCATAGATTCAAAGAGAACAATCTCCATGTGAAAATATTGTTGCAGACTGGCATATGGAGTGCATATACATTATGAAATTCGAAAGCAGGAAAGTCAATTACAGTTTTTGTCTGCTTTGAACTTTTTTGAACAGTGAAGAATGGTCTTGATGTGAAACAAATTTATTGCATTATGATCTTTAAGAACTTTCATTGCAGAACGAATGTTATGCATTATAATACATGTTTACATACTCTAGTTGTCTTATCTCGTGAAAAACCTTATTCGAGATCAATAACTGAACTGAAATATGCTCACGATTACTAGATTTGAATATGATATTCTATTTAATTCTTGTCAACAATTTGGTACTAAATTTCAAGTATACTCCAGGGGCTCCGAGTGGCCGAGTGGTCTAAAGCGCTGTCAGTTACGGATCACTGCCGTCTCACCTCTGTCTGCGTGAGTTCGAATCTTATATTCGTCTAATGTAGTTAATGTGAGAAAGCTTGCCAGTAGCTTCTCGTGGGTCGGTGTTTTTTTCCGGGGTTTTCCCGGGTTCTTCCTCTACCAATAATACTGGCCGTCATGTATAGCCTATCATGTGCTGAAAAATGGCGTTAAACCGTAAAAAAACAAACAAAACAAATCAACAACACCCCAAAAGCCCCATTATCACTCTACTGCTGAAAACAATCACTGATTTTGCAGCTGATGGATATCTCTTAAAGAAATTGCAAGATCCCATTTGTTTGAAGGGAACTCCTTCAACCATAAATCTTTTAACTCCTGTTTTCTTTTTTCTTTTCATCATTTTCACTGTCGTAGTCAATTTAGTTTTAGACCGTTTTTGTTGACCTTTTTTCAACTTTGTGCAATCTGGCCACAGCTATAAACTAAAAACATTGATCTTGATGCATTCCAGAGAATATTCATCGTACTTGATCAAATGGTTATCAGAAGTCCAGCAATTTATTCAAACAGATCGATTTTTTGGGGGGTATCTTATCCGAACTAGTACCATCTATCTCTTTCAGTATACCGTAAATCTTTAATGAACATACCCCAATGGTACTTGCTCGTAAATATGATTGATACTTGTTTAAGCACCATTCAGACAAACGACTATACCCCTTTCTAGCTACAGAATAATAGAAACGAAAACTTGCAAAAGTTGCTTGTTTGCATTAATTTAGATAATGGATATAAATCCCCTTGTTCAATTACAGATATCAGCGTTTCTAGCAATGCATATAATATCTGAGAGAGAGAGAGAGAGAGAGAGAAGAGAGAGAGAGAGAGAGAGAGAGAGAGAGAGAGAGAGAGAGAGAGAGAGAGAGAGAGAGAGAGAGAGAGAGAGAGAGAGAGAGACCTTACTCGTCGTGGATGTTGGTGTTGGTGTTGGTGTTGAAGAAATAGAAATCATAACACTGAATCAAAGTAATGTTATTTACTGGTAGTACAGTTAAAGCAGAGAGGTGGATATTGTCAACATTGCTGACAATGTCTTTCTTAATAGCATCTGGTAACATATGTCAAGATTTATTTGGCATGATTTTCATTTACTAGTAAATATTATGCTTGCATTTAGTTTTGAATTTTTTAAGCTCATACTTTTATTTCAGGAATTGACGATGCATAAATTATACTGAAAAAAAATATACTGTGTATAATATTTTGACCATCTGAACCTGCACATACATTTAGATCATGCATTCACGCTTTTTAATGAACATTTATTAATTATGTGCAGTTTTCTTCGCATACATGTACGTGGATACGTGTGGTGCTTCCTGAGACAATTTTTATTAACGTTTGATCCCCAGTAAATGGAAGAATTTCCCTGGATGGCCCTGAATTATGTAGAGAACATATCTTACTAGTTAGAATCTGTGATATGACCAATTCAGTTTTTCAATAAAGATTTGCAAACGTTCTGTGTACACAACCCATGGGAAATATTTTGTTATTTTTACTATGAATTCCATATATGACATCGCACAATAAAAAGGAAACTATTACCATGATTATGCTTCAACATGAAAAAGAGCATTTAGGCAATAGTATTTGGTCTGAAATTTTTTTAATCTCTAAAACTATCAGTAAATGCATCACTTAGCTTGTCTGCAATGGATATTATAAATTCACTGGTTCAATTACAGAAATCAGCGTTTCTAGCAATGCATATAATATTTGAGAGAGAGAGAGAGAGAGAGAGAGAGAGAGAGAGAGAGAGAGAGAGAGAGAGAGAGAGAGAGAGAGAGAGAGCAGCAGAGGGAGCGAATCGGACTTTTTAGAGGCGTCATTTTGGCAAACCAAGGCTTCCTCGAAATCGTAAAAAAGCTTCCATTTGGTTTATTAATGCTTTCTCGAAATTGAAAAAAAGACGCCAAAGTCGTTTTCGCACCCCCTCTGCTGCCATGGGGTTAACAATCCTTGTTTAAGATTTCACAAACAGACTAATTTGTAAAACCTCACCTCGTAAATCAGTTAGATTATTAGACTGGTCAGTAAGTCTGAAAATATTTCTCGTTAACAAATTATTATGACATCGCATATAGACTGGATTAGTTGGATCCTCAATGATTAGAAACCCTCGAGGAGCTGTTGATTCAAATGCAAATAGAATATATCCCTGCTGGGCTTGATTCGATCGTTCGAGATTTATAAGGTAAAGCAGCAGAGGGGGCGAATCCGACAACTTTTTCCGACAAAATTGATTGAGCCCTAAAAACGGAAAATAGAGCCTTTCTGCAAATCTCATATTTTAACCAAAAAAAAAATATGTCTCCATTTGGCAAACGGAGATCTAGCGATTTTTCAATCATCGGGGTCGCAACGATGTTGTTATCGCCCCCTCTGCTGCTACAGGTTAACCAAATATTTGATCAAATCCGATACGATATCGTGTTCGAACACGGAAATCATTTAACATGAAAGTCCTTAGGACGGAAATCCTTTCAGGATCTCACAAACAAACTAATCGCTAACACCTCACCGCGTAGATCAATCAAATTATTTGATTGGTCAGTGAGTCCGAAATTAATTCTCGTTAGTAAATTATTATGGCATATCATGTAGACAGGATTAATTGGGTTTTCAATAATTAGATATCCTGGAGAAGCTGTTGGTGCAAATGAATACAGAATATATCCATGCTGAGCTTGATTTGATTGCTCTAGATTAATTTGATAGCTTCCTTCAATTGCATCACATACTAAATTGAGCGCAATCACCGCTGAAATATTTACATTGTGCGGGGCAATATGCCTACCTCCGCCGATTTGGAAAACGGAGACTTAACGATTTTTCAATCATCGGGGTCGCAGCTGTGTTGTCGTCGCTCCCTCTCCTGCTACAGGTTAACCGAATATTTGATCAAGTCCGATACGATATCGTGTCCGAGGACGAAAATCATTTAACATGAAAGTCCTAAGAACTTTACAACAAACTAATCGCTAACACCTCATCTTGTAGATCAATTAGATTATTGGACTGGTCAGTGAGTCTAACATTAATTCTCGTTAGCGAATTATTATGGCATATCATGTAGACAAGATTAATTGGATTTTCAATAATTAGGAATCCTGGAGGAGCTGTTAGTGCAAACGAATAAAGAATATATCCCTGCTGAGCTTGATTTGATTGCTCTAGATCAATTTGATAGCTTCCTTCAATTGCATCGCATGTTAAATTGAGCGCAATCGCCGATGAAATATTTACATTGTGCGGGACAATATGCCTACTGGTGCCATCTAGGTCATTATTATACTTGAGGAAAGTTGAATCTTGTACTTGTAATACCTTGATAACATTTCTAACAGAATTTTTTAGTTCCTCCGCGTTGTATCCGGGAAACTTGAAATTACGCAGATTGGCTTCTGTGATATTGTAACCGGTTAGGAATTGTTGTTTATTGTCGCTGTTGTCATTGTTTATTGTTTGAATAATTAGTTCATTTATATATTCCATGTCAGATACAAGCTGATTTAGTATTTCAACGTGTTTTCGCGATTTTGTTTGCCGTAGTTGTTCTAGTTGTGTTTCATGTAATTGATTTATTTCATTAAAATAACTAGTGACGTCATTTAGCGTAAATGAAATAGTAACAGATGAGTCGACTGTTCTTTTAATAATAAAATACCATTGCATAGTGTTAATGTCGGTAAATATGAATCTATCGGAAATTTTTCCTTTTTTATATCAGATAAATTATTTCCATATACGGGATTGATTTCATGATATGATTGTACGTCCGTGGTTAAGTCGGCGGTGGCTCCGGGTGGATTTTCAGGCCATCCTAACACTGTTCTTAACGAGCTGTTATAGATATCTACAATGCATCCCTGTGTGTTTATTTCGATCGACGACGAGAGCGTCGGTTCATGAACTTTAATAGCTATTTTTGATTCTTTTCCAGTGATTGATTTTATTCTACACTGAATTTCAGAATCGATTGGCTCAATTTGGTACGGCCCAGTTGGTAACGAAATAACGTTCCAGTCTGGGGTACCATCGGGTTTATTCTTATACGAGAACACCAGTGCGTTATTCGGTTGCTGACCATCCAAATGCAACCGATCTGATATTGGGCCAGCTATGATATACTCGTAATTTTGCCAGCGCGATCTCGCGCACTGGAATCGGAGAAGGAAAGTTCACAGTAAATTGTGGGTTTGTTGATGTTATTGATATCATGCTTGTTTGTATCGGAGTGGTATTCTCCGCGATTCGTTGAAGCAGTTCGAGCGACATTATTGATAACGCTGTCTTCAATTTCCAATTTGAACATCGCGGAGTTATACAACTGGGCCATCGCGGAAAATTCAACATCGGATATGAACGAATTATCTATCGACAGCGAGATCAGCTCGGATAATTTCGAGTACGCGTAAAATATCACCCGGTACCGAGCTGTATAATCGCTGAGTTTTTTCCTGAGAACACGATGATAACGTTTTAGTTATCACGGTGGCGACTGCCGCAATTGTTGTTGCCGCGGAGATAGTGATTGGAACTGCAATCGGAGCCATCATGGTAACCATCGACAAAATAATCCCGGCGCTGGCCATCACACCGGACACCGAGTACACGGTGATGTCAATGATTGTTACGCTGCGTCGATATTTGTTTATTTTTTCACGATAACGCTCAGAAAGTGATTTCAAGTTCGCGGAAAACTCTTTCACGGTATCATATCGATATCGATGTGATTGTGATACCTCTGGGGATATTGATTTCATCGATGTCATTACTATTTTAAACCCGCCTAGTGTTTTCAATTGTCCGCCATCGTAAGGAGCCAGGAGCTGGCTAGGTGGAAGGGGAATTGCTGGCTTATACAAGAGTTTCAGTCGGAAAATTATCTACAAGTTCTAAACACCAGGTTATTTTTGATCTAATGGTGGAGCTATCAACCGCGACGAAGTTAAAGCTTTGTCTGCTATTCGCAATAATTTATGTCGCGGTGCCACCAGAGTAGGTTTTACCGTCCGCGATCATATTAAATTGATGGATTGAGATCCATGTTAGCCTATAGATACCATTGGTCGCCGCTTCGACCCCCTCCCAGAGATTGACGGTAATTCTAGTATAAGTGTCTATTGTCCAATCCATGATTCCATGTCTGGCCGTATACACGATATTTCCAATGCCCGTGTGTGGATGCGGGATGATTACCTTTTTAAAATCTTCTTTTAGTTTAAGAATATCATTGTAAATATCGAGATAAGTTGTCTTGATTTCGTCAGTATTTATTGTCCTCACCGCCTCTTTGTTAAAAAAGAATGAAAATAGAAGGTTTTTAATTTCAGCGAAAGTTTTTAGTTGAAGAATATCATTGTAAATTTTGAGATTATTTACCTTGATTTCGGTAGAAGTCATCATCCTCCCATCCCTCTTGCTAGAAAAGAATGAAAATAGATGTTTTTTGATTCCATGCCGTGCTTGTTCTTTTATATACCGGTCGATGACAGAAAAATTTGCCATAATATCTTTGGGGTTATTACTGCCCTCCAAGAACTTATTAACAATTTCTCTGTTGGGGTTTTGTTCGTCAATAGCTTTTTTAATTTCAGCGAGAGTCATGCCTGCCTCAAGTGAGGTTCCAAAAAACTTATTAACAATTTCTCTGGTGGGCTTTTGTTCGTCAATAACTTTTTTAATTTCAGCGAGAGTCATGCCTGCCACAAGTGAGGTTCCAAAAAACATACCAGCAACGTTGTTGATGGTTTTTTGTTCATTTTTAAAATCTTCTTTTAGTCCTAAAATATCCCTGTAAATATCGAGATAATTTGCCTCGATTTCGCTAGCCGTCATCATCCTCCCCTCCATCGTGTTAAAAAAGAATGGAATTAGAAGGGCTCTGATTCCGAGCTGATCTTGGTCTCTAATATATTTATCGATGTCGGAAAATTTTGTCGTGATATCCTGGGGGTTACTGCCCTCAAAGAACTTATTAACAATTTCGCTGGTTGGTTTTTGTTAGTCAATAGCGCTTTTAATTTCAGCGAGGGTCGGGCCCGTCAGAGATGTGGTTTCAGATCCACGTGTTCTCCCCAAAAATCTATCCACGATGGTATTAAGTGTTGCTTGTCTCACAATAAACATATTAATATCGTTGAGAGTTATCTTTGATGTAACCGGGACACCGAAGAAATTATTAGCGACGTAGGCATTGTGAGTACGCCTGACAATAAACTCGCTAATTTCAGCGATAGTCGAGTCTGCCACAAGTGAGGGTCCAAAAAACTTACCAACGACGTTGTTAGTCGGTTTTTGTACCTTTTCAAAATTTTCTATTAGTTTAGAAATATCCGTGTAAATATCGAGATAATTTGCCTTGATTTAATTTTCGTCCATCATCCTCCCCGTCTCCTTGTTAAAAAAAGAATGTAGATAGAAGGTTTTTCATTTCAGCGAGAGTCATGCCAACCACAAGCGGGCTTCCAAGGAATTTATGTACGACATTTTTGCGAAAAGTAGTATAACCTCGTATATAATCATCCAGATCATGGCCGTGGGCGGCAATAGCGTCGGTGATCGTAGACACAAGTGCGCCTGGTTTAAGTCGTCCGCCGCTGGAATACAGCGCAATAGAGTTTTCAGCGGCGTCGCGCTGTCGTATCAAAATGTTATCCGCGGATATATTACTGGTTTTCAATTTACCCTGGCGATCTTGAAATACAACTATTTCGTTCGGGTAAACACTTGCTAAATTTAACGTCTCAGCGATTTCATCCTTTTTTTACATCCTCGATAGAGCCCGCAGATGTTTTCGCGGTGGGTTTCGACATTGACAGATGTCTTCCCCAAATATCAATCATTATTGTAAAAAGTATTTTCAATTTATTGATTCTCTAAAATTACCTCATAATTTCCCACTCGTGCATTCATTTACAACCAGATGAGGTGGTTTCTGTGACGATGAAATCTCCGCGAGGATATTTAATACTTCACGCATATCGGTGGATCATTTAATTGTTGTGTTGGTAGCGTGGAATAAAAAATCGGAAACTCTTTGAGTTTCATCGAAGAATTAATATACTGCATACACTCGCTCGGTGGGGCTAGCCCATATGAATCAAAATAGACAATCCCACGCGGATCAATCCCGTATGCAACCCAGTGAGTTCCCGATCCGTTACTGTTATCAAGATTGATGATACCGGTTTCAACGCGTTTAGGTTGTTTCGGTAATTGATCTCTCATAAAAACCCCTCTGAAGTTTTTTAGCGCTAGTTTTTTACAGCATCAATTAAATCAAAATTGGACATGGGAAGAATTGGGTTTTCAACTAATAAACAGTTCCTAGTATTCTCAGACCCTTTCCGCTGTACCATGAATATGGAGTCCCTGGTAATCTTAGACCCTTTTCCTTTTTTTGTATATCCTTTCCCAGTTGCCTTTTTCAACGCCATCCCTGCCGCGGTACCAACGGCTCCCAACGCCACAGCCTTCTCCACCGCTGGGGCGGCCGCTGCAATCAATGATGGTATTGCGGCTAACAATGGAAATATACCAACTGATTTTATCATGTTAACGATTGCAGCCTTCGAAAAGACAATTTGAACCCCTCACTGTTTCTTTAGCGCATCATTGAAACGTTTTATTTGACGATCCGTAAATGATATTTTATGTGTACCGCCGGACATCTGCGCTGGTTTTAACGTTATTGTTGTTCCACATTCTGTAGCGGATTTTGATCGCAATTTCTTGACCTGACCATCAGTCAGCTTGACACTAACAACACTATATGGCATTTTATTGTAAAACTATTTATACTTTCAATTGATCTAATTGTGAATCGTTTACATATTTTCCACTGGTGCATCAACGATTATCATTCGTCCACCAGCACCTTCAAGTAGCATTGATTTGTCGCTAAGAATGACAGCAACCGCTCTATAATTAGCACCAGCAAGGGTTATACGAGCCCGAGAATGTATGTCAATGACGGATTGCCTTGTTAAATCAAGATGTTCCAGCGAAAAGTAATAAATCGGATAGAGTTTTTTAAAATCAAGTTGTGATATTTGCAAACCAGTATCAACGTTTTGAGCACGACCCATATATGACAGCATTAAATGATACACACGTGCTATGTGGTTAGCGTCGTAATCAAGCTGTATATCCTCAGATGGTTCTTGTTGTCCGTTTATTCTCAGCGAAACCTCCTTGACTCCTAATCGATCAAATACCATATGATTGCGTTCTTGGGAGCCTAATCGATTCCGATTCTGCAGCGCTATAAATATATGACGTGGAGCTGAAACGCCTTGTTTTGATGCCAGGTGCCATGTAAATATATCAGCAGCACTACCATCTTTGGCATCAGTTGTTGTTGTTAACCAACTTAGCAATGATTTGCCGCCTGTGTCCGAAAATGAGAGTAGTCGTTGTTCTGTGGCGATTGATGGGGTCATTACTGGCATCCACAATACCAATTTAGTTAAAATAACTTTACCATCATCGACATCATTAGCACGCCTTTTCGCACTAACGCGATTGTTTGTCTGGCTCCATAGATGACTTTTCTGACATTTCTGCAGAATCCAAATATGTGATGGAGTGGAATCGCACATGTAAATTCTCGACGCCCCCCCCCCCCCCCGTGCAACATTGCTACTCGTGTTCCAAACCCTACATTGTAATTATGAGTGGTATCTATGACATCAAAGGCATCGGCCAGTCTTACATTTTGGATCAACTGCAGTAGCTTGTTTTACCTTTACCTTAGAATACTGAACGTGTTCAGGATGATCAGAAGTATCCTTAGCAAACATCATAGATGGACCAGCAGATCTTGCATAATCATCAGAATATCTTGCTAGTCCGATTATTGTTGTTGCAACATCAACCTCGCGTTCTATTGATTCAATTTCTCTTCCGTCAATGAGATATCTCGCGGATTCAAATAGAGCCATGATACCATTATTAACTAATCCGACTTTGGTACCATCTGGATACGGCGCGGGTACATTAAGGGTATCAGTACGTTGTAAAAGTTCTCCTTCTACTTCAATAAATGCTTCACACGGCAAAAAGTATTTACTGGTATCATGGACTTGAAGTTCAACTCGCGATCGTAGGTCGGGTTGTATTGCATGATAGGAATAGTATTGATAATCGCGGACGGAATCGTCTTTGCGCACTGGGGCTTCCATATCAAACGCGGGATCAGAGATCCGTTTAAACATTATATTATTCAAACTAGTTTTTTCAATTGTGAAACTCTTTGTAATCATCGTCGTTTTTGTTTTCGTTTCAAACCACTTCCTGCTATCGCGTTCATGATATCGCTATCTGTTACCGGCGACGCCGTCAATGGCGACGGAGTCACCGAAGCGGCCAACGACGCTATTTTTTCTTCCACTGCGCTATTTATTGCTTTGATGACACTTGCGAGCATCACTGCCGTAGACGGCAGCACTGGTGCTTTCAACAGCGACTTCGTCGCTGTTGGTTTCTTTCGCACCAATGATGTTATTTTATCTTTCGCGGCAGAAAATGCCTTTCAGGCAAGATTTCCAACAGCGCTGATTCCCTTATCACGAATAGCATCAATGGCTTTCATTGATAATTGTTTAGCTAACGGCGCCACCTTGGGAGCCATTCTTGCAAATAACCCCGCAATGGTACTGCCGAGACCATATCCATAAACAGGCAATGTGAGTTCACCACGTAGACGCTTACGGGTTTATCATGGTTGTAGTGTATAATCATCTTGTTATAAAACTATTAGTTTTTCAATTAGTGAATTGCGTAATCAATTCCATTGAAAACTCTTTGAGTGTAATCGCTAAAATCCATAAGATTTTCATCATAACCATGGGCGTCTCTGTGATTTTAAACTAATTCAGCAATGAGTTCTCGATAAACATCAATGTCCATGATATCGCGGCAAATAATCGTCTACAGATATCAGCTGCTTCATTAATTATTTCAATGGAGTTGTTTCCGTCTCGCTTTCCACCCATAATTACTTCTTATCGTGATATATCACTGAGAATATTACCAGGACATGTCACGGTTGCGTTGAAATCTAAGGGATTTCCAATCGAATATCCGCTAGCAGTAACCTTTTTAGTTGTACCAGTTTTATCATACTCATCAATTCCCGTTCTAAATTCTTTATATCCCAATTCTCTTTTATTTAAACGGCCAATCCCCTTATTCGTTTTATACAACCAATCAGCCCATTCATCTCGGTTTATTCTACTGTTTTTATACTTGTCTTTTAAAAAGTCCTTTCTGGAATGAAAGCTTTGGGCGGCAAAATTACCAAAAATCTTATAATGTTCGGGTTTTATTAATTCAAATCGTTCGATTTGTGTTATAGCTTCTTCGGTGAGTTTGTCTATAAAGGGAACACCTCTTTGGGTGACACCAACAGTTTCTGGTTCAGGTGCAGAATCATCAATATCAGCTAATCGTTCATATACTCGTTGGGGTTTTATATCACTGGATAGCTGTTGTATCCCTGCGCGTGTTTGTCCGATCTCTGCTGCTATCTTTTCAAGCGTATCAAGCAGCGGCGCCTTCTTTGCTCGTTCTTTTTCAGGAATATCTCCGTATATCGCTGCTTCAGTTAACTTTTTCACATCTTTGGTCGCACTTGTTATCGGAGTAAACAGTTGTTCACTTGACACAGAAAAATCAGTTTGCATTTGTTGTCGTTGTGGAAGTTTTTCGCGAAGTCCGTCTCGAACCGGTATAAACGTTTTAATTGCTGCTAGCCGCTCTCGGGCTAATTTAGTTGTAAGCGATTCACTTACCATATATTGTTTGTGAACTAAGTTTTTAAATGTGAAACCGGTTTCAACGTAAATACTATATAACAATTAAAAGCGGAGTTATCAAATAATGAACTATCAAGCTAGAGTATTCATCTCCGATAAGGTTAAACTGTACGACTCTATCCGCGAATGTTTAAGAAATAACATCGCTGGGAGTTTCAAAATTGTAATATCTGAGCACGGCGATGAACGATTTTTTTTAACTTTGCGGCAACAACAACAACTACGTGAAAATGGAGGCATCACGGTGATTACTTGCTACCACCACCAGATCATCCAGTACGCACATAACTGCATGAGCCAACCCAAACTGATAAGAATTCTTTCAGGAGAAAATCCTTTGTATCAAGTATATAAAGTGTTACAAAAAACGCTAAAAAAAATGTACTGAAAGTCTATTTTTTATAGCAACGCCCACGTGGTTAGGATACGGGTTTTAACTCGTTTAATATTTTTTCTAAGATCACGAACCTTAGAACTAATTTCAGTTCGTTTTTGATACTCTTGGCCGAGTTTTTGACGTATTACTTCAACGGTGCTAAATAGCGTTATAAATGCATTAATGTCGTTACCGTACAAACAAGCATTGATGGACTTTTGAATTCCTTTCACGAGCCTGTACATCTTAGGTAAAACATAACGACCCTTACTAGACTGATACTCAATGTCTTCATATTCCGAGGTAATCCTGTCGCGGTCGAGATCTTAAGATAATACTATTCCTCGATTCTGCAAATTTGAAATTTCAGCGATTATAGCATCTGATATCCATTTTTTATAAAAATATAATAATATATTTACCTCTAATTATTTTTTAAAAAATTGGGTCATTTTTGACTCCGTTTTTTGATACCCCATTTGGCAATCTCGCTGGCGTCCTATGACGTCAGAGAGACCCAGAGGTTACTTTATTAACTTAATTACGGACAGCACATACATGAAAACTCCATTAGGAAACCCCTTTCGCGTCAAATAACGTGAAAGAGACCCAGAGGTTACATGTACGACAACACATCTTTGGAACTCCTTGGTTGCCTTCGCATCCATGCAAGCCCAACGGAACCCCAAAGCATACATCTATAATATATAACTGCAACTCTCACATAGTGATTTTAACCACGCCCACTTACTTCAATGAATGGGAAATCCAATAGTGGTTTTTCGCAATTGAAAACACTAGTGTTTCATGCTCGTTCCGGCTGAGCGAATATAGGTAACGCGTTGGATTATAAAGAACGTTGTACTTAAAGTGTAATAGCTGAATGTAGATGGTCTAAGAGTTTATAAAAAAACTCAATACAACTGTTTAAATGATGCGGTTTTAGCCAAGCGACAATAACAAGTTTTAAAAGTGTTAAAAGTTGTATTTATATAACTAACTCTACCGAAACTCACAATCAAGTGTACTCCATTACAGTCACGTGGGCGCGCATACGTCAATTATACCTCTCTCTCTACCTGTGAGAATAGCAGACGACACAAATACCTTGACGGTCATAATACAAGGGAACTTAGTGAGTAGAGAGTTATGAGGGGTAGGCGGACTTATCCATAAAGGATTTATCTCCCTTGATATATGAAAATTGTATCATGTGTGTGTCTTTCTTTGACAGAGCTGATTTATGTATTCCTTCTCCAACAAATCGTATTGAAGACATACAAATATCGAAACATCTACTGGCTTCATTTATTGATTTAAAGATTCTTTCTTCATTATTTTCTAAATCAAACGATTGCCCCGCCCCTAGGGCGTTTTGAGTGCCTACCAGCGTTGCTTTTTAAAAGGTTATCGCGCTGCGAAATGGCTTGTAAATTTTAAGAATGGTTATCAATCTTAATGCCATTTTTTATGATCGATAACAAACCCATCTTTGATTGGTCCATGAAATACTTCATAGATTATTCTGTGATTAAGATATTTCATCTTCCTGGCTGTAAACATCAAGTATCCCATATTATTTACCCGTCCAACCGGTTTCTTTAGTCTGCAATTTCAAACAACACCATCACGGGATGCTTAATAATTAACAAGCACTGGATGGGGTATGAAGTCTTGGTTCATTTATATAATAATACTACTTATCTAATTTGTTTCCGCTTTAATTATAAACCTCTTGATATAATCTTGAGGATTTTTTATGATTTTGTCGCTGACGGAGTCATCGGTAGGATCAATGACTGCATTTCTTATTCTTTTGTCATAATGGCGTTTTAGTTCCCTATAACGTTTACCCCCACAAGCAATACATATTTTTGATTTCCCACGAACGCCAACATGGCGAACTAGACAAGGCGTAGGGCCAAAGGAACCGTTTTTCAATCTTGAGGGGTTTTTATGATTTTTTTCTTGACAGAGTCGGTAGGATCAATGACTGCATTTTGTATTCGTTTGTTATAGTAGCGTTTTAGTTCCCTGTAACGTTTGCCGCCACAACTGAGACATAATTGTGATTTTCCAGTAACGCCTACCCCACATCGGAGGCATGGGAGAGGGCCAACACTCCCGCTTTGCAAATGATATCCACAGAATTCGCTTCTGCATGATTTGTTACACGGGGTTGTTGATCCAATCATTAGCCACTTGCAGTGATTCATTATACTATATTTTTCTATTTAAATACTTGTTTTAATTATATGAATGATGAATTCGAGAGATTATCAGCAATTAAGCATTACAAAAACGTTAAATTTAATCTCGATAGAGCCCTCAAAGATGTGCCAAAACGGGCAAAAACGGATAGAGCCCTGATAAATAAAATTCGCGATTGTATTAATGAATTCAAGCACGACGGTGCATCTCATAGCTGGTCAACATTTCGAATTGATGGCGTTGTTGATGCCACCATGAACAACAGCAACGCAGCCATGATGTTATCACAATTTGGCAACAAAAGTATTTTTTAGAGTGAAATTCATTATCCGTGTAGAATCAGGCGGTTGGATTATACGAGACAAATTTGAACCGATTCTCAAAGACAAGAAAACAGTCGTTGTTAGCCGTGATTCTAAGCTGGGTCTGTTAACTGGAATTGACAAACCATACTATGAACGAGCATATCCTGAAACAGCAGTAGTGTATGGGATATATCCGTTAAATGAAAAACCCGATATAAGAAAACTAGCGCCGAAGAAACAGTCGTCGCCGGCGACTTTGTCGCTGAATTGTGTAGCAGAACGAATAACAGAGCATTTTACAAATGCATCCCGAGGGAACAAACTTACCGATCTACGGCATAGCAAAATAGCTCAATGGAGTTTAACGGTGAAAGACCGCGGAGCAAATATTAGCGATATAGCAAAATTAGAAACGTCGCTGAGATTTCCAATTACCGTTACAACGATAACCTAAGAAGTTTTATATGAATCAAATATAAATCAATGGGAGCTCCAATCAAAATTATTGATCATAACGAACAGGCATGGACACCCACGGTCACAATATTTCCACGGAGCAGAACAATAAAGTATATACCCACGGAATTCTTACGAGAAGAAATTTCCAGGGATGGTTTTCTCGTTGAAGAGAAACTATTCGATACTATTGCGCATTTGAGTAAAACGACCCCGTGTCGGTGTGGTTACTTCGCAGCACTGAAAACGACACGGATACGTTTGATCAGTTTGTAAGACCAAACGGTGAATTATACCGCACTGAAGAATTTCACAACAAATGAAAAAAAAACAGCTAGTGGGTTTTCAATGGTGGGCGACGGAGTAGCCAGTGGCGAAGCCATAAATAATGAAATTATCAACGACGAACAATTAATGACAAACTGTTTTACAATCCCGTCGGTTGCAGCTCATTTTGCTAGAATCAAAAACGCATGGAAACCAACACGCGTAGAATTCTTGCCAGACATTGAGGCTAGTTGTTTAGAATTTAATCATGGCGGTTTATGGAATAATAAATACGACCGTGATAATATCATTTCAGTTCATATGGTCGCTTGTTATCCAGCGAGTTTTCAGGGTTATGGAGAGGGTACTGAGTATTTTAAACGATTTGGACACCCCGTACATGAAATGACTCGTGTTGCAATTAATGAGCCGCTGCCTGATTTTGATTTAACTGGATTCGCTCGTGTAGTATCATTTGAGTTCGCAGCAGGACTTCGTCGCGCTTGTTATATTTGGATTGGTAGACACATGTCTAAAAAGAAGTGGCTGCCAATAGCGTAATTACGACTCATGATTGATACATAAATGTTAATTTCGCTGACGGACAGTGAAGCAATTATATCATATCGGAAACAAGCCAATGTATGGTTACCTGAACCAGAAAGTCTTGATAGTATAATTGAAGAATCCAGAAAACATATTGATGCCGACGAAGAATATATCATTGAGTGGTCCAAACGGGTATTTAATCAACGAAACATCGAAGCAAAAGATCTCGGCAGAAGAATAATCGGAAAATTCACTCAGGGAGGGAAAAAATGTGACTACAAAAGATATTCTTCACGGTTGATTATAGATAGCACCGAATATGACTTTGTAATCGCGGATGCAGTATCTAAAAACATATATGTTGCTCGTAAGGATGCTTTCTTGTCCGATGGAACAAAATTGGGTACAATTGTTCCTGACAACGATGGACACAGTTCTCCGTATACACATTTGAGGTCGTCTATGCTGGGTTATGCTTGTATTAATTTATTTCCAATGATAAATAGATTTCCTGACACCGCAGTTAGAGTTGCCGTTGATTCATTTTACATTAACAGCAAGTACAGGTGCGCAGTTGCTGAATTCACTAATTCGGATGAAAGTTGGGGATCATGGAGAATTAAAAAAGAAATGCTGCGTGATTATTCTGAATCAGCAGACGTTGAAATTAAAAGAAATTACTTACGCGGTGATAATTTATCAGAGCGTTCTAATGCAGCACCGATATCCGATCCAGTTTATTTAAACGGCTGTGGCGGGTCGGGAAAAACGACTCGGGCGATTGAATTATATCGTGGGGAAAATCCTATGGACATAAAAACATGATTGTGCTGACACCGACCCATAGATTAGCGCGAGAAATAAAACAACGAAACGTTGAAGCTTGCACTTATCACAGTTTTTTTTCGATACAATGGCGACAAATGGACCCCTGAACGAATGGGTGAAAAATTCATCCCCGCGGTTATTATGTGGGATGAGATATGTACGGTTTCGTTAGACGCATTAAAAATATTTATTGATTGGTTGCTGCAAAATAATACAGCGGTCATAATGTGTGAAGATCATGGCCAACCACCACCATTTGTCGGCGCGGGTCCACATGATTGGCTAAAAGGGTTTGTTGACTATTATGAAGAAATCGATACCGACTATAGAGCACTTGATGAAGAATTACGCGAGGTCAAGAAATTAATTAGATTAAGACCGGATAGAATCCAATGTGAAATAATCAAAGAAATAATTCTTGAAACTCCCATGGAGGGATTTTGGGAAGCATGGAGACCAAACGATTTTGTAGTGGCAAGTAGAAAGATAGTCAGAGACACACTTCAGAAAAAGTTGTTTAAGCTTCACAAAGAAAAATTTCCTTGCCAGTGCCGCTGTGTTATAGACCCTATGATACACGGCGACAGAATGTTGTAGTTGAAATTCCAGGACGTGTGACTTCGTCAGGACCCGAAAGACAAACACTAGTGTTAAATGATATTGTGCTGGTTGATATCAGTGTAGTCGAAGACGCATTGCGTACTGATAAATCGACATGGACGCTAGGTTACGTAACGACGATACATTCCTCGAAGGGATTAACCATTACGGATAAAACTGTTTGGATAGTCAATAATCGCATTGAGTCGTCAAATTTAGTCTATCTTGCAGTGTCTAGAGTACGGCGAATAAATCAACTTCGAAGAATTATTTTCGATGATGACACCACAATGGATGATATTGATGTTAGCATCATTAATAAAAAAACTCTCCGGTTACAAACAACAAGACAAAAAAAAAACAACGAGAATTTGACATTGATGCTGAATTAATAATCACTTTGAAGCAACAACAGAATAATCACTGCGCGAGTTGCAATTGTATAATGCGTTGGCAGTATTCGGATAAAGATCCTCTCCAATTTACCGTAGACAGAAAAAATGACAGTCTCGGTCATGTAAACACTAATGTGATGTTGACTTGTCTTGAGTGTAATAGACGCAACGGCGCTAGTTAAGACCATGCGGTGGCAATTGAGTATCGTCATGAATCACTAGTAATTGTTCGCGTGTAAAAACCCGCTGAGGGGCAGTTGAATCCAATTTATAGATTGGAGGTCTACCAGTTGATCGTGTTATAGTAGATATGCTATGCGTAGTGACACTCCAAATAGGATCAGTAGCCCTTTTTTTACCACCTTCGAGTTCTCCTGGTTCATATAAATATCTCACGGTGACATTGCTGAGAATTGGCTGAGAAACGCTATCCCGCTGTGGTTGTGGTATGTAGTTTTTTTTATTGCGTTGTTTGGCTTCATATTGATTGCTCTGGCAATCTCCTTATTTAGCGCTGCAACTACCCCTGGTAAACTTTTGACCCATTCACGGGATCGCTTTTGTTGGATGAATTGTTTTGCGTATTGATATCCAAATAACCGCTCAGCAAGAGTCCGATTAAATCGTTCAACAATTGCCTGATCGCGATGTAGTGCAGTATGCCCCCGTCTGATGGTGACATTGTGATGTTTCATTGTAGATGCAACCACACCCTGAAATTCCTTGCCAGGATCAACTTGTAACAGATTTGTCCAGCGTAGTGGGCCTCGTCGATAAATCCTTTCAAATGCAGAAGCTACTTCAGGTGATGAGTTTGTTTTTAGCGGTTCCGCTTGTTTGTATCGACTCGCAACGTCAACTACGGTTAGCGCGTATTTGTAACCGTTGTCATGTGGTAAAAACAATAAATCCGCTTGATGAACTTCATTGGGTCCGGTAACATCAAAATGCGAGAAATTGATTTGTTGAGGACGCGGTAGATAAATTTGCCATATAGCCTGTTTGGATAACCAATTAGCCGCAGTGGCCTTTTTCACTTTTGCGGCGTTGGCAAGTTTATTGATTGCAGAGTTACCCCTCCAGTATCCCCTCGGAGAATAATAAATAGATTCCATATTATTAATTACCAGAGCCCATCTTCAATTTGCCTTTCATAGCTGATTTTACCAACCACGAAGCCAGATTTTCTTTGAAAGATTTATCAGGAATAGCATTTAACGCATGAATTAATTTGACATCCGCGAGATGCCTGTGTTGCAAATTTCTGCTTTAATATGCAACATCATGAGCATGACACGCCTTTTAATCTAATTAATTTCTTGACCTCGCGTAATTCTTAATCAAGTGCTCTATAGTCGGTATCGATTTCTTCATAATAGTCGGCTGATTTTGATCATCAAGTCTGATATCTAATCGTGTTCCGGGGCCACAGAAGCTGTATCCTGGAAGGTGCTTTTCTCTTGGATACTTTGCCCACGGCGTTCCAGGGAGTTTTACTAACTTGGCTGCGACATCACCTCCTCGTTTTTTTTAAAAACATCTCCGGATATAGAAACAAATCTAAACTTTGTTATACCACATGTTGCACATCTACCAGTAAGTGCAGATCTGTTATTGCTAGTTGTAATCGTCGTCACATCATTTGTGCCAGTACGCGTTTTACACTTCACACAATATAGATCCATAATTTATGTATAGAGATATGAAAATAATTGATTTTTTCAGCGTCTAAAAGAAGAGAACCAGTTAAGCATAATGCAGCGGTACCAAACTCTATCCGCGCAATTATAATCGGGCCATGTGGATCCGGCAAGACGCAATTGTTGCTCAATTTAATAATGAGATGGATGAAGTGTGATAAGTTGTATTTAGTTGCTCCTAGCATAGATGATCAACGATGCTATGAAGCGATAAAGGATTTTAAAGAGAATGCATCAGAAATTAAAGGTGAGAACGTCATTGATTTTATAACTGATATTGACGAGGCACCATCCATGGATGACCTTGATGGGAGCATTAACAATTTAGTCGTATACGACGATGTGATGTTAGACAATCAAAAAAACCCAGCTAGAATATTTTCCCGAGGTAGGCATAAAAACACCGACGTGATATATGTCACTCAACGCTACACTCAGATTCCAAAAGTGATCAGAGATAACTGTAATATTCTTGCTGTATTCAACGGCGTTGATACACATACGCTATGAAATATTTGGCAGACATGGTGCTCTGATATGGACTTCAATCAATTTCGAAATTTCTTTGGTCATGCTCAGTCGACCCCACACGGATTTATAATAATAACTTTACATGACCTTCGAACAGGATATTGTATCGGACTCGATCAAATATTTGGTTGAAATCCTAAAAACCCTTGTGAAAAATAATTTATGATTTTTGTTAGCCTGTAGCAGCAGAGGGGGCGATGACAACATCGTTGCGACCCCGATGATTGAAAAATCGCTAAGTCTCCGTTTGCCAAATGGAGAATAATTTTTTTTTTGGTTAAAATATGAGATTTGCAGGAAGACTCGAATTTAGTTTATCTTGCGGTGTCCAGAGTAGAAGAATAAATCAACTTCGAAGAGTTGTTTTAGACTATAACGACACTACAATAAGTGATATTGTCTGCAATGATACAATCAGAAAAGAACTCTGGTTATAAACATCAGGATAAACAATAATAGAGAATTTGACATTTGATTCTAAATTAATAATGACACTGAAACAACAACAGAATAATCACTGAGCGAGTTGCAAGTGTATGATGAGTTGGAGTTGGTAGGATAAGGACTCTCAACAATTTACCGTAGACAGAAAGAATAACAGTATTGGTCATTCCAGAGATAATGTGATACTGATTTGTCTTGAGTGCAACAAACGAAGAGGTGCTAGTTAAGACCACGCGGTGGTAAATGAATATCCTCGGGTATCACTTGTAGTTGTTCAAAATTAAATCATCGCTGAGGAGCTGTTGAATCCAATCTATAGATTGCTGGTCTACCCGTGGATCGTGTTATCCTAGATATTTTATGTGCAGTGACACTCCAAATAGGATCAGTAGCTTTTTATTTGCCACCTTCGAGCTCTCCGGGTTCATATAAATATCTAACAGTGACATTGCCGAGAATTGGTTGTTTTGAAAAATCATTTTGCGGTTTTACAGGTATATACTTCTTTTTAATAGCGCTTTTAAGTTTCATGTTGAATGTTCTAGTAATCTCATTATTTAGCGCGGTAATTAAACCCGTTAATCTCTTAACCCATTCACGCGACCGTTTATCCTGAATAAACTCCTTCGCGTATTGATATCCAAATAACCGCTCAGCAAATGTCCGATTAAATCGTTCAACAATTGCCTGATCGCGATGTAGTGAAGTATGTCCTCGTCTCATGGTGACGTTATGATGCTTCATTGGTGATAACACTGCACCCTGAAATTCCTTGCCAGGATCAAATTGTAATAGATTTGGCCAATGCAGAGGACGCCTTCGATAAATCCTTTCAAACGCAGAAGCCACTTCAGTTGATGATTTTGTTTTTAACGGCTCTGCTTGTTTGTATCGACTCGCAACATCCACTACGGTTAGAGCATACTTGTAGAAACCATCATGCGGCAGAAATAATATATCAGCTTGATGAACCTCATTAACGACGCTGAGATCAAAATGCAAGTAGTTAATTTCTTTAGGCGGTGCCATATCGCCTGTTTGGTTAAGGAATCCACTGCTGTAGTATTTTTCACCTTTGCAGCGTTTGTGAGTTTACCGATTGCTGCTTTACCCCTCCAGTATCCTCTTGGAGAATAATAAATATATTCCATGATGTTATTAATTAACAGCACCCATCATTCATTTACCTTTCATCGCCGATTTTACTAACCATGGAGCCAACTTTTCTTTGAAGGATTTATCAGTGATAGAATTCAACGCGTGAATCAACTTTACATCTGCGATATGTCTGTGTTACAGATTGCTGCTTTTATAAGCAACATCGTGACCTTATCAATAGCGTTTCTTGGGTTTTCACCTGTTCGGGGTTTATATTGATCATCGAGTCTGATATCGAATCTAGTCCCGGATCCACAATAACTATATCCTGGAAGGTGATTTTCTCCCCGATATTTCGCCTATGGTGTTCCTGGGAGTTTTACTAACTTGGCTGCAAAATCACCTCCTAGTCTTTTTAAAATCATCTCCAGAAAGCATAGAAATAAATCTAAATAGTTTTGTACCACATTGTACACACTTACCACAAAGTGCTGACCTATTATTTTTAGTTGTAATCGTCGTCCAATCGTTTGTGCTTGTACGCTTCTTACATTTCACACAATATATATCCCTAATATATTCATAATAACATGAATGTAATTGATGTTAAGCATCATGCAGCGCTACCGAATTATATTCGCATGAATATAATCGGACCATCTGGAAGTGGCAAGACGCATCTGCTGCTTAATTTGATAACGAGTTGGATGAAAAGGGACAAGTTGTATTTAATAGCCCCGAGTGTAGACGATCAGCGGTGTTACGAGGTGTTACTGGATTCGAACGAGAAAGCAAAATCGTAAATCGATGAGGATATTATTGAATTTATAAGTGATATAAAGAAAGCACCAATCATTGATGATATTGATGGAAGTATTAACAATTTAGTTGTCTATGATGATGTGATGTTAGACAATCAAAAGAATCCCGCTAGAATATTTTCCAGAGGCAGGCATAAAAATACCGATGTGATATATATCACTGAACGATACACTCAAATGCCAAACGTGATCAGAGATAATTGCAATATTCTTGCTTTATTCAATGGAGTTGATACACATACATTACGAAAAATTCAACAGACCTGGTGTAGTGAAGATATGAATTATATTCTCTTTAGAAATTTCTTGAGTCAAGCTCATTCAATCCAACATGGATTTGTAACGATAAATGTGCATGATCCTAGATCAACATATCGTATCGGACTTGATAAAATATTCAGTTGAACTCGTAAATTGCTAGTGTTAACCCCATAGCATCAGAGGTGGTGCAACAACGACTTTGGCGTCTTTTTTTTCAATTTTGAGAAAGCATTAATTAACCAAATGGACGCTTTTTTACGATTTCGATGAAGCCTTGGTTTGCCAAATTGACGCCTTTAAAAAATTGTCCGATTCGACCCCTCTGCAGCTGAGAGAGAGAGAGAGAGTGAGAGAGAGAGATAGAGAGAAGCAGCAGAGAGGGTGAATCGGACAACTTTTTTTTGGGTTATTTTTTATTATACCTTTAAAACGGTACGAATAGACCCTTCTCGCGAAAAAATAAGTCTCCGACCCTTATGATTGTTCGCGTTTTCGTTGATGTCGCAACGTCGTTGTCACTCATCCTCTCTGCTGCTAAGGTTTACGGTGATTTTAACCGAATATTTGATCTAGTCCGATACGATATCGTGTCCTAGGGTCATGTAAATCACTACGACGAAAATCACTACGACTTTACAAACAGACTAATCGCTAACACCTCCTCTTGTAAATCGATCAGATTATTAGACTGGTCAGTGAGTTTGAAATTAATTCTGGTTAATGAATTATTATGACATCGCATATAGACTGGATTCACCGGGGACTCAATTATTTAAAACCCTGGAGGAGCTATTGGTGCAAATGAATACAAAATATATCCTTGCTGAGCTTGATTTGATCGTTCTAAATTTATTTGATAGCTTCCTTCGATCACATCACATACTAAATTGAGCGCAATCACCGTTGAAATATTCACATTGAACGGAGCAATATGCCTGCCACCACCATCTGGGTCATTATTATGGGTCAGGATAGTTGTTTGTGGTTGTGATGGTGTTTTTTTCCACGTATCATGGATTTTTTTGAAACCTTCATCGATGGCATCATCGAGAGATTTTTGTAGTTCTAAGAGATTATATCCTGGTAGTTTGAATGTTGGAATATATCTTATGCGGATCTTATAGTCTATTGCAAATAAATCTCTTGTTTTAGGACTACTGTCACCTAATACCTCTTGAATAATTTGTGAATGAAACGTTTCCATGTCATTGATGATTTTGTTACATGTTTCTACGACACTGATAAATTCACCTCGGGTGAGAGTGCCGGATCTAAGTGATATAAACAACAACGAAATATCGTTATTGAAAGCTGTGAAATTTTCAGTGATTTTATCCCGGTTAGCAAGATGATGAATAAGTCTTATTTTTTCATCATATTCTACTCTAATGAAAAAATACGACTTATCATAATATATATAACTCTTTATTGGATTATCAGATTTTATCCTGTCTGTGATATAATCGGTTTTTTGTGGTTCTGGTAATTTAACGGTTTTTCCCCCGGGTGGGATTTCAGGCCATCCCAGTACGGTTCTAATAGAACTTTGATAGATATCTACGACATAACCCTCTGTGCTTATTTCAATGGCAGATGATAGTGTTGGCTCATGAACCGTTATAGCTATTTTTGATTCTTTTCCAGTAATCGATTTTATTCTACGCGCGAATTCGTTATTGATTTGTTCGATTTGGTATGATCCGGTTGGTATGGAAACAACGTTCCAGTCTGGGGTACCGTCGGGTTTATTCTTATTTGCAAATACCAGGTAATTATTCGGTTGTTGACCACCAAATGATTTTGACCTAATATTTGGCCAACTGTGGTATACTCGTAATTTTGCTAGCGCTATCTCCTTCACTGGGACCGGAGAGGGGAAATTCACAATGAATTCTGGATTCGTTGAGGCTATTGAGATCATGCTTGTTTGTACTGGTTTTGTGTTCTCCACTATTTGTTGAAGTAATTCCATCTGTGTTGTCATTGTTATTATATTCATGATGTATTTCTAATTTTGACATCGCAGAATCATATATATCTACCATCGCTGAAAACTCACTCTCTGATATAATTGAATCATCGAGAGATGACGATATCAATGAGGATAATTGCGAGTATGCAGTAGACACAACATGAAATTGAATTATGTAGTCTTGTAGTTTCCGTTGGCTGCATGAGGATATTTTTTTTGTGATTATTGAAATTATTCCAGCGATTGTTGTTGCCGCAGAAATGCAAATTGGAACAGCTATCGGAGCCATCATTGTCACTGAAGACAGTATAATACCAGCTCCGGTGATTGCACCACTCACAGCGTACACAGTAACATCAATTGCGGTAATTCTCCTGCGGTATTTTTTAATTTTCAATTCATACTCCTCAGACAAGGTTTTGAGTCTAGTTTGATACTCTCTGACCTGATCATAGCCATATTGCGATGATGAAATCATTTTTATTTTAAATACGCTATCGTTTTCAATTACGATTTACTTAAATTCGCTACGAATTCCACATACCACGTTGTTGAGACCCTAACCAAATCTTTATCAGTAGATGTAATTGTAAACTTTTCAGTTCTATCCTTGTCGATGATCGTTGAAATCGTATTATTGACCCCGGATGAACTGGACGATGAAATATTAAATTGAGACAATGGTGTTACTAGTGTTAATCGATAAATACCCTTAACGGTTGCAGTGATATCTAATTTGTTGTTTGTAGGTGACCACTCCAATGATCCGTGTTGGATCGTGTATACTAAGTTGTTGGTTTTCTCATGAGGAATTTTTGTTTTTTCAATGGCTGTTATCATTCTCGTTGCATCCCCCTTGATGCCTTCGATGAAAGTTTTCGTCTCATCGATGGATTTTTTAATATCAGGGAGTTTTATTTCAATTTTATCTAACGGGGTTCCAATAAATTTATCAATGATATTTCTACGAAAAGCATTATAACTTCGTATATGATCATCCAGCTCATGGCTGTGGGTGGTAATCTTGTTGTCTTGGGTGGTAATCTTGTTGTCGTTGTCGGCAATCATGCGGTTGTTGGTGATAATCATCTTGTTGTGGGTGGCAATCGTGTCTGTGATCGTAGACACAAGTGCGCCTGGTTTAAGTCGTCCGTCGTTGGAATACAGCGCAATAGAGTTTTCAGCGGCGTCGCGCTGCCGTATCAAAATATCATCCAGAGAAATATTACTGGTTTTCAATTTACCCTGATCGGAAAATAACGCAACGGTGTTCTCGATTGCGTTTTGTTGTTTAACTAAAATATCATCCAGATAAATATTACTAGATTTCAATTTACCCTGTTTGTCTTGAAATACAACTATTTCGTTCGGGTCAACATTTACTAAATTCAACGTCTCAGCGATTTCATCTTTAATTTTTTTTTTTTATATCCTTGATAGAATCAGGAGTTGCAGTGTCATCGGGTTTGGGTTTCAGAGGTCTTCCCCAAATATCAATCATGATATTTTATATATCTCTCTCTAAAAAGCGATTACTAGTGTAGTCATTAACGACAATATGAGGTGGTTTTCTAGATGCTGAAATAGCGTCAAGGACATTTAATACTTCACTGCCGCATATTGGTGGGTCATTGATTTGTTGTGTTGGTAGCGTAGAATACCAAGTCTTCATTGGAAATTGTTTTATATAACGCATAAACTCTTTTGGTGGGGCTAATCCATATGAATCACAATAGACAATCCCACGTGGATCAATAGCGTATGCAACCCAGTGAGTTCCAGGTCCGGTGCTGTTATCGAGATTAATAATACCTGTTTCAGTTTTCTTTGGTTGATGTGGTAATTGATCTTTCATAAAAACACCTCTGAAATTTTTAATCACTAGTTTTTTAGCTGCATCCATTAAATCAAAATTGGACATTGGAACCATAGATTCCTCAATTAATAAACCGTTCCTGGTAGTCTCAGGCCTGATCCGTGAACGGATCTCCCGCTGTACCATGAATACGGGGTTCCTGGTAGTCTTAGACCCTTTCCGCTGTACCATGAATACGGGGTTCCTGATAGTCTTAGACCCTTTCCGCTGTACCATGAATACGGGGTTCCTGGTAGTCCTAGACCCTTTCCCTTTTTTTATACCCTTGACCTTTCTTCGGTTCATATGATTCAGCAATGCTCTGTACCGCTTTTGTTCCCAAGCCTCCAACTACCCCCAATGCGGCCGCTTTTGCTACTGCTGGGGCTGCTGTCGCAACCAATGCTGGGATTGCAGCAAACAACGGAAATATACCACCTGTTTTTATCATATTTTTGATAGCAGCCGCAGAGAGTGTGATCTGAACTCCTTTTTTATCCTTGAAAGCATCATTGAAATGTTTCACTTGACGAGTTGTCAGCGATAATTTATTTGCACCACCAGTCATTTGATTAGGTTTCAACGTGATTGTGGTTCCACATTTTTTAGCCGATTCTGATTGCAATTTTTTGATTTGACCAGGAGTTAACGCAACACTAATAACACTATATGACATGTTATACATAATTGATTGATTCTAAATCGTAAAACCATTCAAAGGAAATATCCTTCGGATTTTTAATTACATATTTTCCACTGGTGCATCTACCACTCTCATTCTTCCTCCAACACCTTCAAGTAGCATTGATTTATCACTGAGAATGACAGCAACCGCTCTATAATTAGCAACAGCACCAGGACGGGTTACACGGGCTCTAAAGTGTATATCAACGTCAGATTGTCTCACAAAGTCGAGATGTTCCAGCGAAAAGTAAAAAATCGGATACAGATTTTTAAAATCATATTGTGATATTTGCAAACCGGTATCCACATTTTGATCACGTGCCATAAATGACAACAGGTTATGATAGACACGTGCAATATGATTTTGACCGTAATCAAGTTGCACATCTTCAGATGGTTCCTGCTGTCCGTTTATTCTCAGCGAGACTTCATTAACACCTAACTGATCAAATATCATATGACTTCGTTCTTGATTACCAACTCGTATATTATTCTGTAATGCAATAAATATATGACGTGGAGCTGAAACCCCTTGTTTTGATGGCAGGTGCCATGTGAATGTACCATCAACATTGTCTTGTTTAGTATCCGTAGTCACTGATAACCAACTCAATAACGACTTTCCTCCTTGGTCCATAAATGATAACAATTTTCCTTCTGCTGTGATTGATGGAGTTAACACTGGCATCCACAATGATAGTTTTGTTAAAACGACTTTACCATGAGGAACAGTAGCATCAAGCCATATTGCATCATTATCAGTACCCTTTCGTACAAGCGCGATTGTGTGTTTGGCTCCATAAATAACTTTTCGGACGTTTCTACAGAATCCGAATATATGATGCAGTGGAATTGCACATGAAAATTGTCGACGCTGTCCTTGTAATGTTGCTACACGTGTTGCAAATCCTAGATTGTAAGTAGTAATATTATTTATGACATCAAATTCAGTAGCTGGTCTTACATATCCGGCTGGTGCTGGATCAAGTGCTGTAGCTCGTGTTGCCTTGACTCTAGAATACTGGTTGTGTTCAGGGTGATCAGTAATATCCTTTGCAAACATCATAGATGGACCCGCTGATCTTGAATAATCATCAGAATATCTCGCTAACCCTATGATTGTTGTAGCCACATCAACTTCACGGTCAATGGATTCAATTTCTTTTCCATCAATGAGATATCTAGCGCTTTCAAATAACGCCATGATATCGTTATTAACAAAACCAACTCGGGTAGTTGGGCTAATGTCATATGGTGGATCATTATTTGCGGCATCATTTGTTACAAGTTCTCCTTCTACTTCAATAAACGCTTCACAAGGCAAAAAGTATTTACTGGTATCATGAACTTGAAGTTCAATTCGTGATCGGAGATCTGGTTGTACTGCGTGATAAGAATAAAATTGAAAATCGCGTACAGAATCATCTTTACGCACTGGGGCATCCATATCAAATGCTGGATCAGATGACCTTTTGAACATTTTATTCTATTTATCAGAGTCTAAATCGGATTTTCCATTTCATCGTGAAAAACGCTAGCGTTTTCGTCGTGGTTTTTTAAAGCCACTTCCTGCTATCATGTTTGCTGTCATGTTATTTTGGTCCTCTTGATTTACCATCGACGCTAGTTTTTCATCTACTGCGTTATTTATAATTTTACTAACACTTGCAGGCATCTCTGCTGTAGATGGCAATGGTACCTGTTTCTCTTTTCGTCTCACTAATGATGTTATTTTATCCTTCGCAGTTGAAAACGCTTTCCCGGCAAGATCTCCAACAGTACTAATACCCTTATCACGAATAACATCAATGGCTTTCATTCCTAGTTGTTTAGCTAACGGCATCACTTTTGGGGCCGTTCTTGAAAAGAATCCTAAAATGGTCTTGCCGAGGCCATCTCCGTAGTATGCTCTATAAACTGGAAACCGTGAATTAACTACATAGACGAGGGTTGGTTTATCATGATTGTAGTGTATAATCATCTTGTTATAAAACTAGTAGTTTTTTAATTAGTGATCAATCGCTGTAATAACCATTGGCATCTTTGTGATTTTCAACTAACTCAGCAATGAGTTTTCGATATACATTAATGTCCATGATACCACCGGCAAATAATCGTCTACAGATATCAGCTGCTTCATTAATTATTTCCGGTGAGTTATTTCCGGCTCGTTTCCCTCCGATGAGGACTTCTAACCGTGATATATCACTGAGAATGTTACCAGGACAAGTAACGCTAGTGTTTTCAACTATTCCGCTACCTAAATACTTATCTTCAGTTGACTCCTCTTCATCCTCTTTAACTACTATATTCATTTGATTTATTTTACTCAATACTTTGTCTTTAAAACTCTCAAAATCATTGCGGTTACCTTCTGTGATTCTAGATCTACCACGGTTTGCCAAGAATATTTTTTTTATCCAATTCTTGTCGTTTTTTATATACTCTTTATACTCTTTGTTTACAGTTATTTCTCTTTGATCGGGTGAAAAATTCCGCGCGGTAAAGTTAATTAAATCATTGTCATCTTTAAAACTTTTAATTATGTTGTATGCAAAGTTTTTAAATATACTTTGCGGTGAATACATTTTTGCTATAGTAATGTCTTCTTCCTCTTCTTGTTTTCTTGCAATAGCACCTAGTTCTTCTAGTACTTGCTCTTTTTTTTTGATGTTGCCGTGAAGTAGCTACTATATCCACTGGAAGTGTTTTTAATGATTTTTTTGTTTGTTTAGTTCTTTTTGCTATTTTTTCTAACACAGGGAGAAAAGTCTCTTCTTGTTTTTTTCCTTGCTCAGAGATTGTTGACACTATCTGTTTCGTTGTTGTAGTTATTGGTTTAAACAACTCTTCAGATCCTGCAGCAAAATCAGTCTGAAGACTCTGTCTTTCTTGCAGTTTATTCCTAACAGAGTCGCGAATTGGTATAAATTTCTTAATTGCATCTAGTCGCTCACGAGCCAATCGGGTCGTTAATGCTTCATTGACCATTATTTGAAATCAGAAACCATTTTTCAATTGCAAAACAATTTTCCCCATCGATGATTCCATCCTTAACGGTCCAATTTTTTATTGCTGTGAAATATTTTTATTTTTTATCCATTGATTTTGCCTGTTTTTGACAGTTTTGGTGGTTTTCAGTTGAAAATCTCAAAGAGATTTTACAGTCAAGTAGTCGATTTTACATGGGATTTTTCATAAGGAAAAGCTGTTAAAACTCATTTTTGATGATTTTTAGCCATTTTTCATCAATTTTTGCCTGTTTTCAGTGATGTTTGGTCATTTTTCATCGATTTTCATCAAAAAACCTCGTAGGGTCAAGTAGTCGATTTCCATAAGAAAAAGTTCTTAAAAGTTAGGATTCTATTTTATTTTCGCAGTGTGAAATATTTTCACTGATTCAATCAAAAAAGGACAAAAAATGAAAATCTCAAGGAGATTTTACTGTCTGACAAAATCTTTTGAGGGTCGGTCAATCAAATAGTTCATTTTCTTGAATTAACGCTCGTAAGTTTCTAATTTTAGAATTAACTTCCTTTTTCAATTCATATTCGTTACCCAATTCTTTTCGTATTCCTTCCACGATAGTATATAACGGAACAAACACATCTACTTCAATGGAAAATGCAAGAGAGTCTCGAATAGAATTTTGAATTTTTTTGATGAGTGCATATTTCTTTGGTAACATATACTTGTTAGTGCTAACTCCGTATTCTATATCCTGAAAATCCGACTTGATTTGATCAGGATTTAACCCATCTGACAATTTAATATTCTGATTTTTCAATTTTGCAATTTCAACTATGATGCTATTCATAATTTCAGAATTCATATATGATAATACATATTTCTAATTCATTTTTCAAAAATAAAAGAGCCGTTAATATTTTAAAAATTCAGTCTGTATATATAAATATCTTTTTTAAAAATTCAGTCTGTATATATAAATATCTTTTTTAAAAATTCAGTCTGTATATATAAATATCTTTTTTAAAAATTCAGTCTGTATATATATAAATATAAATGCAGACAAAAATAAATAACAACCATGATGAGCGGTTATCAATCATTTGGCCCCCTTGATATAGGCCACTGTGTCTTTCATAGGGTTCTTTCTATGAGTATTTCCATTTTTTTTCTGAGATTTCTTCGATCTCGATTTGACACTATTTGGCCGGTAATTCATTTTTGAACACCATACGGGGCTACCCAAATGTGACGGAGAGCTAATTACATCCATGGATGGTATTTATTTTAGGTCATTTATATTTACATTCACCGGAAACATATTCCCCTAAGAGTGAATCTAACTCGTCAAATAACGGGTTATAATCACAAGAGGGTATGTTTACGTGAAATGACCTAGAGGTTACATATATACGACAACACATCTTTGGAACTCCTTGGTTGCCTTCACATCCAAGTAAGCCCAAGGGAAACCCGAAACATACATCTCCGGAAGGGAGGCCTAACGTGGCAAACGCCATCTTAGACCGCCCAGAAGATATGCTTGGGGTGACGTCACAACATATACTTAATTAAGGACAGCACAACTACCGTATATATTTCCACTCGAGTGTTGTGGCAAATTGTAGGTATACATATACTTAATTAACTTAATTAAGGACAGCACAAATACCGTATATATCTCCATTCAGATTGTAGGTATACATATACTTAATTAACTTAATTAAGGATGAAGTATAATTCAATGATGATGTAATGATGATGGGACGGCACAGACATTACAAACATGAAACGACGGGGCTGATTTTCAAAGGCCAATTCGACCAATCAAAGCAACCCATGAAATTAAACCCGGTTGCATGATTGAATAAAAGTCAACCACGCACACGTGTCAATGGCGTGGGTTATTTTTTGACTGGTCGGTGTGGCCTTGAAAGCCCCAGCTTTAAACCTTTCATTTAGTATATAAGGCGACTAATACAGCAGCGTCAATCCACAGAGTGTGTTATTTTATTTTCTTGAATTACTTGTTAATGGTGCTTCACAGTATTAAAATGAGACAGAATATTTGCATAAAGCACTAAAAAAAAAAGAATATAATCGTTTGAAAACATTTTATATTTGATTTCTTTTCTAATTAATTATAGCCCAAGCCGCTAAATCACAATTTAGGGGGAAATAACCCACGCCATACTGTAATGTAATTTTTATAGATGTAGCATTTGTACATCTTTTATAGGTGCCATGTCGGCATTCTCTTTTTTTAAAATCTTTATTCAATATTTACATATTAAATTATACAAATGATAGTCAACACCCCCCCCCCTCCCGTCACTCATACACACATTTTCACCACACTCACTACATACAGATATTTAAAAACACTTATATTTACACATAATAGTAGAAACATATATGAGTAGGTGGGAGGGGTTGTTATTCTCTCCCTTATCAACTCGACACCATCTAAGGGAGAGAGTATATAAAGGGAATTAATACAGCAATCCGCAAGGTATGCTATTGTATTTTCTTGAATTACTTATTTATGGTGTTTCAAAGTATTTAAATGAGACAGCATATTTGACTTAAACACTAAAACAAAGAATATAATTGTTTGAAAACATTTCTTTTCTTACAATACAATGCCCACCGCTGAATCACAATAACCCATAAAACAAGTTAAAACAATCTAAGGGAGAAAGTATACACGTGTGTTATCCTGTAACGCCTGCATCTCCGGATCACATCCTATGTTTATGAAATACGCATTAATCGCACGTGAGACAGAATATTTGACTTAAACACTAAAAAAAAAGAAAATATTTCTTTTCCTATAAAACAATAATCAGAAGCTAAATCACAATGATAACTCCCTTGGTTATATCCATTGGTTATATTTAAGAGTTGTCTCCCTTGGTGTTATAGACATACAAAAATCGAATTTTTTGTCCTGTCTTTTTTGAAATGGTAAAGAATTAACAAGCACGGGTGAGGTCTGAATTCTTGGTTCATTTGTATAATAACACTATTTTTCTAATTCATTGTTTGGTTTAATTATAAGTCTCTGTATATAATCTTGAGCAGTCTTTATGATTTTGTCATCGCTGGGGTCAATGACAGTATTTTTTATTCTTTTATCATAATAGCGTTTTAGTTCCCTGTATCGTTTGCCGCCACACATAACACATAATTGCGACCTTCCCCTAACCCCAACCCCACATCGAATACAGGGTAACGGACCAAGGCTTCCACGACGAAAGCTTTGCATATGATACCAACAGAATTCATTTCTGCATGATTTGTTACACGGTGTCACTGATCCAATCATAAGCCATTTGCAATGATTCATTATACTTAAATCTTTCATTTAAATGCTTGTTTTAATTATAGTATGGAGGAGTTCGAGAGATTATCGAAAATTAAGCCCTGGACAAGTGTTCAATTCAATCTTGATAGAGTTTCTGATACACCAAAGAATAAAATTCTTGATAGAACCTTGATTAGTAAAATCAGAGACTGTTTTAATGAATTCAAGCGTGATGGGGCAGCTCATTGTTGGTCAACATTTCGAATTGATGGTGTTGTTGACGCTACCATGAATGATGAAAAAGCAGCAGTGATAATCTCACGTCTTGGGGAAGAAAGAAATTTTTTTCGAATAAAATTTCTTATCCGTGATAATGGAAAATGGATCATTAGGGACAAATACGAGCCTATTCTTAAGGACAAAAAAACTGTCACTGTGACTCAGGATTCAAAACCAGGAATTTTGACTGGAATTGACAAACCCTACTACGAAAGATCTTATCCTGTCACAGCAGTTGTTTACGGGATCTATCCGCTCAATGAAAAACCTGATATTTCAAAACTAGCACCCATGAAATATTCGACAGGGCTCAATTGTGTAGCAACACGAATAATGGAACACTTCACAAATGCGTCCCGGGGAAATAAACTAACTGATCTAAGACGAAAAAAAATAACCGAATGGGAACTGACAGTGAAACAGCATGGGGCAACAATTCAAGATATAGCCAAATTAGAAACATCATTGAGATTTCCAATATCGGTAAGGACAATCACCGGAGAAGTATTATACGAATCGAAATATAAATCAAAAGGGACTCCCATTGAAATTATTGATCATAACGCGCACGCGTGGTCATCTGCAGTAACAATATTCCCACGGGATAGAACCGTAAAGTATCTATCCCAAACTCTGTTTGGAACCGAAGAGTTTTTTTCAGAGCAGAAATTATTTGATGCTATTTACCATTTGAGTAAAAACGATTCTGTGTCAGTGTGGCTATTTCATAGTACTTCAGACGAAGAATGTAGATTTGATCAGTTTGTAAGGCCCAACGGAGAATTGTACCGTACTGAAGAGCTGCATAATCAAATGAAACAACTAGCTAGTGAATTTTCTCCCCAGAGTTCTCTGGGGGAAGACAACGATCAATTATTAGCAAACTGTTTTACAGTACCATCAGTTGCAGCACATTTTGCTAGAAAGAAAAACGCGTGGAAACCAACCCGAAGTGAGTTCTTATCAGATGTCAAATTGTCCTGTCTTGAATACAGCCATGGAGGATTATGGAACACAAAATACACCGCTGATACCGTTATTTCAGTTGATATGATTGCATGTTATCCAGGAAGTTTTCTTGGGTATGGAGAGTGTGAGAAATATTTCAAACGATTTGGACACCCTACACACGAAATGACCCGTGTTGCTATTAATGGACCACTGCCACATTTCGATTTAACCGGATTCGCTTGTGTAGCATCATTTGAAATGGCTGAAGGGCTTCATCCGTGTAGTTATCTTTGGATTGGTAAACACATGTCTGAAAAACACTGGACGCCAATAGTGTTATTACGGTATATGCTTGATTGTAAGATGTTAAAATCATTAATTGTCAGTGAAGCAATTATATCCTATCGAGCACAGAAATCAGTCTGGTTACCACAACCTGATCTAGAAAATATAATTAGCGAAGAGTGAAAACTGTTTCCTGATTTTAATGAACAACAAATCATGGATTGGTCCAGACAGTTATTTGAAATCAGAAACAATGAAGCAAAAGACCTTGGACGAAGAATAATCGGTAAATTTACCCAAGGTGGCAAAGATGATAATACGAGATATTCTTCACGATTGATTATAGACAATGCTGAATACGATTTTGTAATCGCGGATCTAACGAATAGGGGCTTATATGTCAATCGTAAGGACGCATTTATGTCCGATGGAACCAAATTGGGTACAATTGTTACTTACACTGATGGATACAATCCGCATTACACACATTTGAGAGCTTCTATGCTTGGTTATGCTTCTATTAATTTATTCTCAATGATCAATAGATTTCCTACCACCGCAGTTAGAGTTGCTACTGACTCATTTTACATAAATAGCAAAATGGCTGATTTTAAGGCTACTGGCAACAAGAATTGGGGGTCATGGAGAATTAAGAAAGAAATGCTTCATGATTATATTCCATCAGCAGAGGTTACCATTGAAAATAATTACTTAGAAAGCAATCAGTGTTCAGAATTTTCTAGTGCACCACCGATTTCTGATCCAATATGCCTGTATAAAACAGTTTATTTAAACGGCTGTGGTGGGTCAGGAAAAACAACCCGGGCAATTGAGTTATTTCGTGTTTCCAATCCAAACATGATTGTACTAACACCGACTCACAGACTTGCAAGAGAAATGATACAGAGAGGGGTAAATGCCTGCACTTATCATAGTTTCTTTAGATGGAAGGGAGATAAATGGACTCCTGAGCGCATGGGAGAGAAATTTATTCCTGAAATTATCATTTTGGATGAAATAGACACAGTGTCCGAAGATGTCTTAAAAATATTTCTTGAGTGGTTGTTATTGAAGAATACAAAAGTCGTCATGTGCGGGGATCACGGCCAACCACCACCATTTGTCGGTGCATCCCCCCATGAATGGCTAAAGGGTTTTGTAGACTATTTTGAAGAAATTGATACTGATCATAGATCACTTGATAATGAATTAAAAGAGTTTAAGAAATTAATTAGATTACAACCGGATAGAATCCAGTGTGAAATAGCCCGTGAAATAATTTCGGAAACTCCCATGAATGAGTTTTGGGAAGCGTGGAGACCAAATGATTTAATCATTGCAAGTAGAAAAATAGTCAGGGATACACTTTAGATGAAGTTATTTGAATTGCATAAACAAAAATTTGCAACACTTCCAGTACCGTTATGTTATAGGCCATCGGATACACGAAAACAGAACATCGAAGTTGATATTCCAGGCCTGACAGAGTCAAGGCGTGAAAAGCAGATTCTCGTATTAAATGATATTGTGCTGGTTGATATCAATGTCGTTGAAGATGCATTGCGTGCTAATAAATCACCATGGACGCTAGGTTATGCAGCAACAATACACTCTTCACAGGGATTGACTATATCGGATACAACTGTTTGGATGGTAGATAATCGCATAGAATGGTCGAATTTAGTCTATCCCGCAGTGTCTAGAGTACGAAAAATAAATCAGCTTCGAAGAATTGTCCTGACAGAGTCAGGCGATGATGAAATCATCGGTGGCGATGATGAAATCATTGGTGATGATAATGATATTATTGATAAAAAACTCTCCGGTTACAAACAACAAGACAAAAAAAAAAACAACGATAATTTGATATTGATGCTGAATTAATAATTACTCTGAAGCAACAACAGAATAATCACTGCGCGAGTTGCAATTGTATAATGCGTTGGCAGTATTCGGATAAGGATCCTCGCCAATTCACCGTTGACAGAAAAAATAACAATCTCGGTCATGTCAGAAATAATGTGATGTTGACTTGTCTTGAGTGCAATAGACGCAAGGGTGCTAGTTAAGCCCATGCGGTGGTAATTGAGTATCCTCAGGTATCACTTGTAATTGTTGTCTGTGTAAAACCCCGTTGAGTGGCAGTTGAATCCAGTTTATAGATTGGAAGTCTACCCGTAGATCGTGTTATACTAGATATCTTATGTGCAGTAATACTCCAAATAGGATCAGTAGCCCTTTTTGTGCCACCCTCAAGCTCTCCTGGTTCGTATAAGTACCTCACAATGACATTACTACCAAGAATTGGTTGGGAAACGCTAAAATCTTTTTGAATTTCCATTTCAGGTATTGACTTCTTTTTAATCGCATTGATAGGTTTCATGTTGATGGTTCTAGTAATCTCGTTATTCAGTGCAGTAATCACAGCTGGTAACCTTTTAACCCATTCACGGGATCTTTTTTCTTGGATGAATTCTTTTGCGTATTGATATCCAAATAACCGTTCAGCAAGGGTTTTATTAAACCGTTCTACAATGGCCTGATCACGATGTAGCGCAGTATGTCCTCGTCTGATAGTGACTTTATGATTTTTCATTATTGATAACACTGCACCCTGAAATTCCTTGCCAGGATCAATTTGTAATAGATTTGGCCAGTGCAGAGGACTCCTTCGATAAATCCTTTCAAATGCAGAAGCCACTTCAGTGGCTGATTTTGTTTTTAACGGTTTTGCTTCTTTGTATCGACTTGCAATATCAACTACGGTTAATGCGTATTTGTAACCACGATCATGTGGCAGAAATAATAGATCAGCCTGATGAACTTCATTAGGAACTGTCACATCAAAATGCGAGAAATTGATTTGTTTAGGCGGTGGTAGATAAATTTGCCATAGTGCCTGTTTGGATAACCAATGAGTCGCAGTGGCCTTTTTCACTTTTGCGGCGCTAGCGAGTTTATGGATTGCTGATTTACCCCTCCAGTATCCTCTTGGGGAATAATAAATAGATTCCATGTTGTTATTAATTACCAGCACCTAACATCAATTTACTTTTCATAGCCGATTTTATCAAAAAGGAAGCCAATTTTTCTTTGAAAGATTTATCAGAAATAGCATTTAACGCATGAATTAATTTCACATCTGCTAGATGCCTGTGCTGCAGATTACTGCTTTTATAAGATACATCATGAAGGTGACAGGCCTTATCAATAGCGTTTATTGGTTCCTCACCGGGTCGGGGCTGATTTTGATCATTGAGTCTGATATCAAGTCTTGTTCCCGGTCCACAGTAGCTATATCCTGGAAGGTGCTTTTCTCCAGGGTATTTTGCCCATGGAGTTCCAGGGAGTTTAGTTAGCTTGGCTGCGATATCACCTCCTCGTTTTTTTTTAAAGGTTCCTTGAGTTCCTTGGGTTTAGAAACAAATCTAAATTTCTTTGTATTACATTGTACGCATTTACCAGAAAGCGCTGATCGGTTATTTTTAGTTGTAATCGTCGTCAAGTCATCTGTGCCAGTACGTTTTTTACACTTCACACAATATAGATCCATAATTTATATATAACGGCATGAATATAATTGATTATTCAGCTACCCGACGGCGGGAACCTATTAAACATCATGAAATGTTGCCGAATTCAATTAGAATGATTATAATCGGACCATCTGGAAGCGGAAAGACACAACTGCTACTTAATTTGATAACGAGATGGATGAAATGGAACAAATTGTATTTAATAGCCCCGAGTGTAGACGATCAGCGATGCTATGAAGTGCTAAAGGATTTTAACGAGAAAGCAAAATAATTTCAAATCGATGAAGATTTTATTGAGTTTATTACTGATATAGAGGAAGCCCCGAGCATTGATGCTATTGATGGAAGTATTAACAATTTAGTGGTATACGATGATATCATGTTAGATAATCAAAAAAATCCTGCTAGAATATTTTCCCGAGGCTGGCATAAAAACACTGATGTGATCTATGTCACTCAACGATACACTCAGATACCAAAAGTGATCAGAGATAATTGCAATCTGTTGTGTGTATTTAACGGCGTTGATACTCATACGCTACGAAATATTCATCAGACCTGGTGCAGCGGTGATATGAATCATAATCAATTTAGAAATTTCTTTAGTCACGCTCAGTCAAAACCACACGGATTTGTGACAATAAATTTAGCAGACCCTAGGACACGATATCGTATCGGACTAGATCAAATATTCGGTTAAAATCACCGTAAACCTTAGCAGCAGAGAGGGTGAGTGACAACGACGTTGCGACATCAACGAAAACGCGAACAATCATAAGGGTCGGAGACTTATTTTTTCGCGAGAAGGGTCTATTCGTACCGTTTTAAAGGTATAATAAAAAATAACCAAAAAAAAAGTTGTCCGATTCACCCTCTCTGCTGCTAGAGAGAAAGAGAGAGAGAGAGAGAGAGAGAGAGAGAGAGAGAGAGAGAGAGAGAGAGAGAGAGAGAGAGAGAGAGAGAGAGAGAGAGAGAGAGAGAGAGAGAGAGAGAGAGAACTTACTCGTTGTGGATGTTGTTGTTGGTGTTGCTGAAATAAAAATCATAACACCGAATCAAAGTAATGTTATGTACAGGTAGTACAGTTAAAGCAGAGGGGTGGATATTGTCAACATTGCCTGACAATGTCTTTATTAATAGCATCTGATAACATATGCCAAGATTTATTTGGCATGATTTTCATTTACTAGTAAATATTATGCATGCATTTAGTTTTGAATTTTTAAATTCATACTATTATTTCAAGAATTGATGATGCATAAATTATACTGAAAATAAATATGTTGTGTATACCATTTTGACCATCTGAACCTGCATATACATCTAGCTAATGCCAATCACGCTTTTAATCAACATTTACTAATTATGTGCAGTTTTCTTCGCATACATGTACGTGGATAAGTGTGGTGCTTCCTGAGACAGAATTTGTATTAGTGTTTGATCCCCAGTAAATGGAAGAATTTCCCTGGATAACCCTGAATTCTGCAGAAAATATGTATTACTTGTTAGAATCTGTTTTATGACCAATTCAGTTTTTGAATGAAGATGTCCAAAAGTTCCGTGTACACAACCCATGGGAAATAGTTTAGTTATTTTTACTAGGAATTCCAAATAAGACAGTGCACAAAAGAATGGTAACTCTGATATATTACCATTATTATACTTCAACATGGAAAATAGCATTTACGCAATAGTATTTGGTTTGAAATTTATTAAATCTATAAAACTATCAGGAATTGTATCACTTCAGATTAATGGTATAAAACAGCAATCTTACTTTAAAACAGTCCAATTAGCGGTTATATGTTTACAATATTACAAACGGAATGGATCTTAATTTCTGGTTAAACAGTTTCAATTCAATGGCATAAAATTAAAGTTAATAACATGTTCTGCTTCTTTGTTAGACATATCAGTGGAGACATCGCTAATAACTGACTGGTGGAAATCAGAGGTGCTTGTATTGCTGCTTACAATTGACCTGTCATTCATGTCCTAATAATAACTCGGAAAGGGGGGCACTTATTTCCATTCTAGCTCGACAAATCTGAGAAAAATGCCAATAGTTCAAGCTACATTTCGTGTAATATATTAAATTAGTTACCGATGTTTAACTCGGGCATTTAAACCTTTTATGTGTATCCAAGATTTAGCTTCCTATCACACCTTTAAGGAATGCCAGACCATTTGCACATGCCACTGCTTACATGGCCTCGATTGCATACGCTTAATATGCAAGAACATTGTGCTGAATGCAATACTGCTTTCCCATCGTCCAACTGAAAATAAGATATAAATAAATGCAGGACATTGTTTTCTTTACACCAATGAGGGAACAGTGTTCCATTCATCGAGTTTAACATGCATATTCAGCCGGCTCGATTAGAGCCATGTGGAGTGGTAGAAAGGAAAATTGTCAGCATTCCTTAAATGTATCAAATTAAGTCAAACTTTAGATAGGGTTACACAGCCGAATTCCTGACCTAACTATGGGTACCATAGTTATAAAGGTATGCAAAGCATAGCTTGAAATATTAGTATTTATTCTTGATTTAGGTTTTGTGAGAAAGAAAAGTGTCCTCCCTTGTAGTTATTATATATTATATGTATGAAAGGTAAATTGCAATCAATGATAAGAACCAGGAAATCATGTGCCCGTAGTCATATTCTGACTATACGAGCCTTGATAAATTTCTGACAGTATTTGTCCGTCAGGTAAGTACTGTCAATTTCCAACTGCGTCAAGATGAACAAAGAGCAGAATGGATCATGATGACTGGAATGAAAAACCTCCTGATCTACGAATAGAATGAAGAGTATCCACCCAACGTATCATAATGCTTTACCAAGATCCTATAAGGCCTGGGAAATCACCTACCAGAATGAGTTAAAGAAGTGCACCACAAGAGATGGGATTAATGTGCTAGGGCGGTCCCCTATTCTTGTTGGTAGCAAAGGAAGGAGCGTCAGAAAACATCCTTACACACCTGCGGTGACCTGGGCACTATGGACCTCAAGAATAGGTGGTCTAGCAGGAGTTGGTGATTAAAATGGGCTTGAGCCTGCTTGAAAAATTTGCTGATGGCCACTGACGCCAATTTGCCTGAACTTGTTTCTTGGCTGATTACGATTGACTAGGTGTAGTTAGAAAGATCAATGTTGGTGATCCAGCAAGGCTGAGGAAGCCAGCATAAGACAAATGCCCTAAGGGATTCCATACTAGCAGCCTTCTGGAGATCTTTACTGTGGTTAATGAAGATTTTTTTGAGGCCAATGCAAAATCATAGCGTACGTGCATAAAGTCTGCCCATAATGCCCTGGCAACAGAGCGCATGCTGAGATGCAGGGTCACAGCATCATATGCATGTATTAATGCAGCTGAATAAAAAAAGGACTTTCTCAACAAATTAAAGTAAGCAGCTTAGAATACTGTGGCATGCAAAACTATGATTACATTGAATTGGTTTCCTATTCTATGGTATCAATTCTTTTTATAGTAAGGCGTGCCGATTCTTCCACAGAAGTACCCAGTTTGGCTCCGTATAAAGGAAGTTTTGATAGGCCACTTTGGTGAATGTACGCGGTAGGTGGACAAATAAAAGGGGGTATCAGAGATGAGGCAGGAACAGGCCATCCTCTCATATTGTTCATGTACATTGGCCTTGTGAATACCTCCGTGATATTTCCTTAAACATGGATAAAGGTGGAATAAGTAAGTCTGGCAAGCTGATCACCTGGAGATCTTTCTAAAAAGGAAAGGAACTTTCATAACAGACTGTGTGCAAGGTTGGGGCACAAGTCTGTTGGTAACAGATGGTAAACGTAATTAGCCACATAATAAAATGACCAGTACTCTTCCTCGTCCATCTGAGCTGAAGTGGGAGGGTCTGAGAGATGGCACTGCACTGGGGACAATGAGGAGAAATTTCATCATCATCATAGTCAAGAATGCTCCAAGTTAGAGAGTGGGTGTACATACCATGTCCCTTGATGGAATGGGCATAGGTGTAACAGAATTGTTACCGAGTGGATGGTGGATTAAATGAACAAAACAAACACAAGTGTGAAAGATAATGTAAATTTATGAAATAAATTATTAATGAAAAATAATGATGTATCAACTCAATAACTCATGCGTTCAACCCACAATTACAATCACAACCATTCACAATACATGAATAAATGAAATATTAATACAAAATAAAACACAGATACAAAGGAATCTCTTGGACTTTACACAGATCCAAGGAACCTTTACAAACGTTATATATCGACGCAAGTATAAATCACGATAATAAACACAAACGACAAACTATAATATCGCACGTATGGATTGCGACAATTAGCACGAACATATACAGATATTCAATCAAGTTGCTAGCTTTTATTAAGAATCATGCAATGCCTTGAAATACTATTGTGTTCTGAAATAACCATGTAAATACAACTATGTATTCAATTGTACACAATTGCAACACACATATGTGTCTCGACCCTGTATAACCGTACGATTCACACAGTTAAATCGGCACCCAGTTTCCCCGAAGACCTAGGGTTTGACCAATACTTTTATCGGCCGTTTGCCCTTCACGGATCCACCACAGTTATACGTACAGACAGCATACAACATCTACTAGAACCAACGTTCCTCAATACCCTAGATGTCGCCCCGGATGTTTACAACTCTAGACAGCTCCAACACTCGGAATTCTAGCTTTCCGGATATTTACACGTCACGACAGATGTAGACGAACAGACAGTTCGACAGACAGACAGTCAGATACTTCAATTCGATTGCACAATAAATCAGCAACAATTTCAGCTATGATAACAGATGTTATCAGAGATGTTCCGCAATAAATCAGCTATAATTCAGAGATGTTCTCAGTGATGTTATCAGATTTTATCAACCGACGTTATCAGATGTTAACAACCGACGTCATCAGATGTAATCAACCGACGTCAACAGCTACAATAAAGAAACAAGACTAATAACAGTTGTCTCAAAAAATAATCTAAACCTTAGATCACGCTATTGTATTTAAAGCCTAATGGTGACTAGTAATTCCAAATATTCCACGTTTAAAATCTGCATTGCAATAAAGGCATCATTATATGAAATGATAAACTGAATAAAATTCACAATAAAACGAAATATAAATTTAGCACTCACCCCTTTGGCTGGAGATTTAAAGACGAGCTTATCTATCCTATGATTAGATACTTTTGGTCCCGTAATTATTATGAGAAATATTCTGCCTTATATACTCTCAAATAGGTGAGCAGAAATCACGGCAAGATTACCGTGCACTACGTGAAACTAATGTTACGGATTTCATGTACTTCAAAAATCAAGCACATGCAAATCGTTACACGCCGCTTACCTTGGATAATCACCCCAGGTAATGCGTGTACGACGAAATCAAGAAAATGGTGAGTTTCGTTTGCAATTCAAGAAGAACAAAAATCAGTTCAATTCTGTGACAATAGGAGTACTGTGTGTCTCTAGTACATCACGAGTTACAGAGGGAAGACAAAAATGTCTGTCTATCCCTGATGATGTATCACCTTAAGCCTTCAAAAAGAAGCCACCTTGGTGAAGAGGTGCTGGTGGAACATTTGCCACTTCATAACTTAAACCGTGAGGTCAAGGTCCACTACCCCGTCAGAGCATAACTAACCCTGATTTGGAAATCCCCACATCACGAAAGGGCTTATAGGTATAATTTGGAACACCAATGCGATCCCTATTCCTTTGCCTGAGTCCTGTGTATAAATTGTGAATCCTGCACAGGATGGGATGTTAAAAGGGATAACTGGGGAAGCTTCTTTGAGACGGGATTTACCAGCTGCCAAAAATCTTTGTTCCAACATGCGATTCTTGTTGGAAAATTTTGAACACAATGAAGAGGGAATGTTCCCCTGGCCTTGATACAAGACCAAATTTTCAAGAAGTGTAACAATTGTTCCGTGTGCAATTAGAGCACTTATGTAATCTGCACGAATATCCGAAGGGCCATTTTGTTGGACACCCTGCCCCACAGACTGTTCTGACATTACTGTGTAATATTGAAATCACTTGTTGCCTTGAAATTCACCTGGCTCGATGCAGTGTCTTACTGAGTGTACACTGTGCGTGCACTAACACTGTTTGTTGATATTCGTGAAACTCACCTGACTGTATGCAGGGTCATACCACTTAAACGCCTGTAGTGTAAATACTAAGTTGACTAAGAACCCTTTATGTTGATAGCCGTGAAACTCACCTGAATATGCATCGTCATACCACTAAAACACCCTTAGTGTACGCACAAAGAACACTGCATAATGTTGAAGTAAAACTCACCGGGTTATATACTAATTCGTAATAGTTCACACTGGTTTACGCACTAAGAACACCGATAGCAAACAATAAAGTTGACATAATAGGAACAGGTTTTCAACAGATGTGTAACCTAATGTTTTGATGCTTGAAATTTCAATATGACCCATTTATGATATGTTGAAATTTGGTGCTGGAGCAACAATCTAAATTACCCCTGATTCAACTCTGGCTTAGCTTCTTACTAAGAGAGAGCTGTCTGGAACAATCTTAGTGTAGGATGCACTATGGATATCTGCTCGAGAACAGTTTACACCTTGACAGCCAAAAATAGTGCACCAATGGAAGATTTAAATGAACTGGGTAAGGCTAATGCTTAGGTGAAACTAAATGTGGTTGAATTGTTTCGAGATTGCGTTTGATGTTTATGACAGGAAGAGGAAATGATTAGAGCATGATTGGACTGCGTTTTGATCAAATATCAGAAATAGTATGTCTAACATTTTGTCTAACTCTCAACATGTCTCGATTTTGAGGTAACAAGCTCTACTTAGTTTGCTACACTTGGAAATGAACATAATAATAAAGGATTTGTTCCTTTAATGTACTCTTATACACAAGTATATTAATGGGTCTTTCTACCTCTGAAATCAGCCATTGTTAATATCAGCATATTTTCTCACCACTCTGCAGCTAGTCAAGTCTTTGATCTTGCCGCCTAGCTTGTGGGTCGTGTTCTTTAGATGTACTCTTACAATGACAACATGTACATCTGTGGGTTTTTCAGCCACTGAATTTTCTGATTGTAAACATCAGCACAGCTAATAGGATCAATTGATCAACACAATTTCCCACTCAACAGGTGGTCAAATTAGAACTAGCAATCTCTTAAATTTGCCTCCAGCAAATTGATGCGTATTGAGGACTCCTGTATATGTGATTTTCTGAATTCCAGATATAAAAATTGCGTCAAAATACGGATTACGCGTTTCTAAGAACGTTGAAAGTGATCGGGGATTAAATCAATTGTATTTACTGTAAAAGTTTGGTCTTTAACTTTATTTATTTACGATGGATACTAACATCAGTGTAAAACGCAAATCAAATTTACAGTCGCTGGAAACTAAATATCTGGCTGTTAAGGTAGTTGATGGATTAACATCTCGCGAAGAGGTCTGTGAAATTTTTTCACTTAAAAATAAAATCCGTTCAGGAAGGATGAAAGCTGCTGAGTATAAAGACAGACTATGTTGAAGGTAACTGTGTTCCCCAAAGGAAGAAGTAGAAGACGGCTAATTTGAAGATGTAGAGAAAGTATCAAAATGGTTCAATGAAGCATTTGCAAAAAATCATAGTGTGGAGAACTTCGCTGCAAGACGTGGTTGGTTCAATCGCTTTAATGTTCGTCATAACATCGGATACAAACGTATTTGGTTAGAATACATGATCTGTTGACAGTTTATTAAATATATTTTCCTTTGAATAGACCCATTCCCATGGTAGCCTCAATACGATGGGAACATTCTGACCAAAATCTAGGCCAATTTAAGTGCATGTACATGAAGCATGTGAGCTTGTAAATAACAACTATCCAACCATGTGCTAATGCCGATATTGAATATCGTAATGTTTTTAATATCATGATGTGATCGATGCAATATTTTATTTTGGATTTTACCAAAACGTTATTTGTCAATATGCTGGTGTATTTCACACTGATTCTGTCTTGATGTACTCAGAATTTCCACTGTTTTCTCAAAGTGTAAATGGTATTCACCGACTATGGGTCACCCTTTGCTGACAAATTTTAACTTTTATCATTTAACCCTCACCACACTCCCACATATTTATCTCGACATCCGCCTATGTTGACAATATTTTATCGGGCCCGAGGATGTCGAGATAAACGGGTAGGACTGTACAATACTTGCACAAAGTAACACACAGTTAGAAAGAAAAACACTTTCACAAATTTCATACTGTAAAATACTGACCAAGTATTTCTCACTATTTAACACGAGAAAAGAAATGTTGAACATAGTTTGTTTCCACCAATAATGAAGACTCAAAGCTATGAAGCTGAGTCTCTTGATATTTTCAATAGAACACAAGGACTTACCCTTGACACAGTGATTTGTATATATGTAAAGAACATGTGTCTGTCAAAAAGGTGTAACAAGTGTAAGCCTCTGAAGCCCTAAGAGGAACTAAGTTCTTAAGAGGCATAGGGTAAAATGCAGTTCTCTAGACAACATAACAGACAGTTGTAACACCAAGACTAATTTTAAAAAACAAAAAACTGGAGAAGATGACCGCTGTTTGCAGTAAGTTGCTACAGATATAATTTATCTGGTAAACATGTGACATAGTGGAGTGCAAACATTCATTCTGATATTTTTTCTACTCTGTGGAAGGATTTATTCACATAGAGCAGACAGAGAAATTAGCCACAAAACCAAGTTAGCTATGTAGCATCGGCAGGTAAGTAATTGCTGCTATTAACGTGAGGATCACTAACAACATCCAAACTTTAAAATGTTTTATTCTAGGATGCTTTTTGAAAATATGGTCCAAATAAGTATTTTAGGGTTTTACTCTTGCTATTAATGGAAAACACGTTAGATGACAAACTGAATCCTTCAAACATATATGCAAAGATGATTTTGTTTGTTTGGTAAAATTTTGCTTCTTGAAAGGAAGTTAAGATATTCTTTGATACTCATGGCAACCATAGTACACTGCAGATCGGAATGATACAAACCAAGTCCTTAAATTTAAAGGAAATTTTTATAACATTGATAGCTGCATAAAGATGTGAAATGTTGTCAGTCATTTTTTTTGGCTGATGTCAGTGACTGACATCTCATATTCTTGTCACAAAAGCTTTCTTGGACTCATGAAATGATTGTCATTATTTTTTTAATAAAGACTAATTATTATAATTATGGTTATTGTTAAACTTACTTGCAGCAGTTACCCTAATTATGTTTGAGGCCTTGGGTGGTATTGGAACATCAGTTATAAATGACACATCACATTCCCAGTTCTGGCCATCGTGTTCCTGAGAAACAGTTAAAATTATAAGACTCACATTGTTTATACCACAGCTTTGATTATACAAACTTGTGTTATAACCTACTGCACTGATAATCATACAGTTAGAAAGCCTTATTTGTAATCCATTTGTATCTTGATTCAAGTAGAAGTTGAAGGCAAAAGGATTGTTTGTTCCACTGTAAACACATTGCAAGCTAAGTGGCTTTCCTGATATGACGTCAGCAATGCCATCTGGCAATAAGGTCACATTATTTCCTTCTGAAATAAAAAAATAGAAAATGCTGATTGAAACGGGGAAAACTAAACATAACATGAATATTGATAATTTTGATATTTGCTTACATATATTGATACTAAAGGTAGATAATTGATTCAAACTGATATTATCTTTTAACAGATTAATTTTCAATGGCTTTAAAAAGTATTAGTTTATTAGCTCCTTATACATTATATTATTATATATGATGTGTAACATCACAAGTAAGAATATCTGGCTTAGGCATATGGTTTATATATGCTGTGTTACTGTAACAGAATTGTTACCGAGAGGAGGGTGGATTAAATGAACAATACAAACACAATTTGTGAAAGAAAATATAAATTTATGTAATAAATTATAAATGAAAAAAATACAGATGTAACAACACAATAATTCATGCACTCAACCCACAATTAAACTCACAACCATTCACAATACATGAACAAATTAAATAACAATACAAAAGGAATCACAAATGTAAAGGGATCTCTTGGATTATACACAGATCCAAGAATCCTTTACGAAAGTTAAATAAATGCAAGTATGATTTACGAAAAAAATAAACACAAACGACAAACTATCCATCGCACGATGGATTGCGATAACTAGCACGATCATATACTTGTATTCAATCAAGTTGCTAGCTTTTATTGATATCTATGTGATCACTTGAAATATTATTGCGATCTGACATAAGCATGCAAATACAAAAATGTATTAAATTATATTACAATTTCAATACACCTATGTGTCTCCCCTGTATAACCGCACGATTCAGCAACAGTTGAATCGTCTCCCAGTTTCCCCGAGAACCGAGGGTTGATCAATACTATTATCGGACGTTTCCCTACACGGATCCACCACAGTTATACGTTCAGACAGGATACAACATCTACCAGAACCAACGGTTCCTCACTACCCTAGATGTCGACCCGGACGTTTTACAACTCTAAGACAGCTCCGACACTCGGACTTCTAGCTTTCCGGATATTTACACGTTATACAGATGTTGACGAACAGACAGTTCGACACACAGACAGATACTTCAATTCCGTTTGCATAAATTAACGGCACAAGCACATTCAGATATTTATACAGAGATGTTCCAGAACAAACAATAGATGTCCCACAACAAATCAGACGATATCAAAGACGTTTATCAAAAGATGGTATCAGATGTGTTAACAGCTACGGTATCAACGATGTTATTAGCAGCTACGGTATCAACGATGTTATTAGCAGCTACGGTATCATATACATTGTAACAACTACGTTAGCAGCTACGGTATCAGAGACGGTATCAACGATGTTATTAGATGCGCTATCAGTGATGTACTTCTACGGTATTAACAACGGAATCAACGACGGAATCAACGACGGAATCAACTATAATAAACAAAACCAGACTAATAATAGTTGTCTCAAAAATAATATAAGCCGTAGATTACGATATTGTATTTAAAGTCTAAAAGTGACTAGTAATTCCAAATATTCCACGTTTAATTGCAATAAAAGCATCATTATACGAAATGATAATCTGAATAAAATTCACAATAAAACGAAATGTAAATTTAACACTCACCCCTTTGGCTGGAGATTTGCAAGACGAGGTTATCTATCCTTTGATTAGATATTTTGGTTCCCGTAAAAAATTATGATAAATACTTCGCCTTATATACTCTCAATAGGTGAACATAAATCACATCGAGCTTGCCGTGCACCACGTAAAACGAGTATTTCGGATTTCATGTAAATTACAAATTGGCACATGCAAATCGTTACACGCCACTTAATCACCCCAGGTAATGCGTGTACGACGAAATCAAGAAAATGGTGAGTTTCGTTTGCAATTCAAGTACAACAAAAATCAGTTCAAATTTTCGCCTAATTCTGTGACAGTTACATCACAAGTAAGAATATCTGGCTTTGACATATGTTTATATATGGCGTGTAAAATTACAAGTAAAACTCTCTGGCTTAGGCATGTGGTTTATGTATGGCGTGTAACATCACAAGTAAGAATATCTGGCTTAGACATATGGTTTATATATGGCGTGTAAAATTAAAAGTAAAACTCTCTGGCTTAGGCATGCGGTTTATATATGGCGTGTAACATCACAAGTAAGACTATCGGGCATAGACATATGGTTTATATATGGCGTGTAAAATTACAAGTAAAACTCTCTGGCTTAGGCATGTGGTTTATATTTGCTGGGTAACATCACAAGTAAGGATATCTGGCTTAGACATATGGTTTATTTATGCCGTGTAGCATTACAAGTAAGAATATCTGGCTTAGACATATGGTTTATATATGGCGTGTAACATAAAAAGTAAAACTCTCTGGCTTAGACATATAGTTTATATATGCTGGGTAACATCACAAGTAATGATATCTGGCTTAGACATATGGTTTCTTTATGCCGTGTAGCATTACAAGTAAGAATATCTGTCTTAGACATATGGTTTATATATGGCGAGTAACATTACAAGTAAAACTCTCTGGCTTAGACATATGGTTTATATATGCTGGGTAACATCACAAGTAAGAATATCTGGCTTAGGCATATGGTTTCAGCTCAAGAAAAATTATCATTATTTTATCTGGATACACTTATACATTTTGAGAGATTTAATTTGTTGAACTTCACAAAAAGACAGGATATCAGATGCACCCCTGGCTCACATAGGACTTGGAGCTTAGTCCAAGAACAGCTAAACAAAAAATCTTCAATTTATATTTGATGGTAGATAAGCTTAATTTGTATCATTTTACACGTTCTCAATACTACAATACTTAGAATTTTGTATAAATTTTGTGGTACAACTGTTGAGATTAAAATAACAATCATCCATAGTTTCTTTTTTATACATAACACGTCTTAATGGCTGCCTGGTACATGAAATGAAGCAGTTTTCAGGTTTTTCCCATTTTTAGCAACAATGGCCATACTGATAGGATGACATGAACTATCAAACTAAAATACATATAGCTGGTTGTCTTATGCACAATTTTGTGTAATACCATTCATGAATTTTTGATAAGCCATGTCTTTGTTATATTACCGTTATTTCTGGCTGATTGGCATCATATGTACAAAACCCTTGTTGACTGATTGCTTCTGTCAAGGAATCATTAAACAGTAGTTCCAAATTAGTAAAGGTGTCCATATTTGACAATGAATCAAATCTATACATACAGAAACACCTTCATTCTGTGTGTTTTGTCAAAATATATATTGATAGTTTTTTATGTTAGTAACAATGGCTACATTTAATTTATCAACTTAATTTTAAACTAGATATACTCAATCAGTCAAATTCTATCAGGAATCATTTTTAAAAATATCTTTTTCTCAAGGTGAACCTTTCTGATATGTACCAAAACTGAAATACCTTTATGCCTTGCTTCTCTTTGACAAATTTAATTTTTTTAGGCGCTTGAGAACAGGTCATTTAAATGCATTTGGTAAACAAAATATGTGAACAAGCATTGCCACATCTGGTATATTCAGCAGCTTTCGAGATAAATATTATTTTTGACTATGGCCATATTTGAAGTTGTTCATCATTACCTGCGTAAATATCAGAAGCCATCAGTCATGATGATTTTGCTAATTTAGTTACAGTTTCGACTTAGCTTGTTGGGAAGAAATCAATGAAAGGTTATCTTGAATTATAATTACTTTTAATTATGGATCTACATCTATGATACTAACTTGATTCATTTATGATAAGGTGCTGTGAAATTTGGTTCAATCGTTTGCAGTGGTTTTGTGAATAAGTCATTCTATAACCAGTCTAAAAAGTTATCAATTTTATAATACATATTGCTATAATAATTCATTCCTTACAATTGTATGCTAATTCATCGTTTTTAAGTACTCTTAACTATAACCTATATTTGACAGCATATAGCCATTATTGTTCTAAGCTGGTAACAGGTGTTATATATATATATATATATATATATATATATATATATATATATATATATATATATATATATATATATATATATGTAAACATATATACATATATATACAATGGTATGTAAGTAGTAATATTTTGATTGACTGCAATATTATTACAGTTGTACTTATTTGAGAGCATATAGGTATTATTGTTATCAGCTGATAACATGTGTTATAAGTACATACTTCATCCATTTAGTCTTGATTTATCAACTTAATGTCTTTGATTCTCTGTATTACATATTTAATTTCATTTTTATTTAGCATTTTTGTTGATGTTGCTGAAAATATTATTTTGTAATGTTATAAGGTCTCTTCATTTATTTAGTTCTGTGGTCAATGGTATGTACGGCAGCTAATGCTATAGAATTAACATTTGGTATTGATTCAAATGAATAAATTGCCATGGTGTGAAAAAGAACAATAACATATGATATATATATATTAACATAATAAATGATTATATATTAAGCTGCTGAATCTTATGATTATGTGTACAAAGATACTGGTACACACAGATGTGTATGCTAAATGCTGATAACTGTAACAACTTTCAGGATAAAATATATTTGTGGCAATCAAAATATATCCATTGCTTGTAATTTGATTCATTATGTAGGTGACTCATATTGATTTCAAAGAAATACTTGCTCCACAGTGTTAAGTGGTGATGCATAATGCCCACATCACATGTTAATCAACACTTTCAAATATATAGACACCCTGATCCCCCCTCGATATTTTTTCTTCCCTTTACGTCTCGTCTACATTGACACATATGTTAACTTAAATCTACCACACATGGTCATAATGAAGGAAAGTATCTCAGTTATGAAATACAAACAAATATAAACAAATGGGCAGAGCGTGTCAATGACAATGGGGCCCGCATGGAAGACATCAGAGTTTTGAAAAAGCGACTAAAATGTCCCATACTTGTAACGACAACACAATACCAGGTTTTGCACAATTCCAGCAATCATTATAGTAAACGCGCCCTTGTTGTTGACCACAACACTCATGCGTGAACACCAAGTATAACAAAATATCTGCCTATAAAAGAAATAATTGATTTTAGCACAGCAAATTTATAATATTAGTAAGTGTGATCCAGTCTCAGTCTGGCTCTTTCAGAGTGATCCAGAATCAGTATTGGGATCAATCTGTGGTACCATCGGGTCAACATTATTACGAAGAATCTCTCCATGATAAGATAATACAAGTTGAACTAATATATACCATACATGAATTGCTGATTAATTATTTTACAATATTATCTGTGGTTGCTCGAGTTGAAAGACAATACAAGTAATGACATTGCTGATGGCGATAAAGGACATAGTATCATACAGGTCAGAAAAGAAGGTATGGCTGCCAGAGGATGATGCATATACAGCAGCAAAGGTGTGATAGTTTGTAGGATAGGGATTGTGTAGATCTACCAGATAGAATTGCAATTGGTACTGTACTCAGATACTACGAAGATAATTCGGCTCAGTTTATTCGAGATCTTCAATGCTGCACAAACGTCAACAAACATGTTTTGTTATGATTAACCAATTCCCAAATGATGCAGATAGAGTCGCCATGAACTCATGTTATTTAAGTAAATCAAAAACAGATCTTCTAATGATGCTTCGTGACAACACCGAGTCAGCTCATTGGGGTTATTGGACAAAAACAAATGACGCAATATGCAATTATTCTGAATTTTCGGGTTATAAACCTCATCTATTGTATTATTGCAACGCTAAAGCATCACAACCATCATCAGCACGAACTGTTCATGATCTCATTTTCACAATATAAAACAGTTCATCTTCATGGTCCAGGTGAACAACGCGCACATTAGAATTATGACACAATTCTGATATGATGATGCTAACCCCAACTCACGGGTTTCCGATGGAGATGGGTCAGGGGGTGTTAGCGCCATCCTTTGTCATACCATTTTTCTATGGTAGGGAGATGAATAGATACCAAAGCAGCAGAGAGGGTGTATCGGACAACATTTTTAGACAAGTATTCACTGAAATCACGCTTAAAAACAATGAAACCAATGACATCAGACCCCAAAGTCAATGACATCAGGTCCCAAATATGTGTGTGTTTCATGGATTAGGTCCAAAAAAAAATTATGAAAAAATCAATGAAATTAATGAAATCAAAAACTTTTCAACTATTACATTTTTTGGAAAAAAGGGACTACAACATCGTTGTCACTCACCCTCTCTGCTGCTAGAACTTTCAGTTGGGGTTAACCGAATATTTGATCCAGTCCGATACGATATCGTGTTCGAGGGTCATGTAAATTTATTGTTACAAATCCGTGTGGGGCAGACTGAGCATGACTAAAGAAATTTCTAAATTGATTGAAGTCCATATCAGAACACCATGTCTGCCAAATATTTCGTAGCGTATGTGTATCAACGCCGTTGAATAAAGCAAGCATATTACAGTTATCTCTGATCACTTTTGGAATCTGAGTGTAGCGTTGAGTGACATAGATCACGTCCGTGTTTTTATGCCTGCCTCGGGAAAATATTCTAGCAGGATTTTTTTGTTTATCTAACATGACATCGTCGTATACAACTAAATTGTTGATACTTCCATCGAGGTCATTCACGGATGGCGCCTCGTCAATATCGGTTATAAATTCAATAACATCCTCGCCAGCAATCTCTGAAGCGTTTTCATTAAAATCTTTTAGCACTTCATAGCATCGTTGGTCATCTACGCTAGGGGCAATTAAATACAACTTATCCCACTTCATCCATCTCATTAGTAAATTGAGCAACAATTGCGTTTTACCGGATCCAGATGGTCCGATTATAATTGCGCGGATAGAGTTTGGTAGCGCTGCATGATGCTTCACTGGTTCTCTTGTTTTAGTCGCTGAAAAATCAATTATATTCATATCTCTATACATAAATTATGGATCTATATTGCGTGAAGTGTAAGGCGCGTACTGGCACAGATGACTTGACGACGATTACAACTAAAAATAACCGATCAGCGCTTTCTGGTAAATGCGTACAGTGTAGTACAAAGAAATTTAGATTTGTTTCTAAACCCAAGGAACCCAAGGAACCTTTAAAAAAAAACGAGGAGGTGATATCGCTGCAAATAAGCAAAACTCCCTGGAACCCCATGGGCAAAATACCCCGGAGAAAAACACCTTCCAGGGTATAGTTATTGTGGACCGGGAACAAGACTTGATATCAGACTCAATGATCAAAATCAACCCCGACCCGGTGAGGAACCAATAAACGCTATTGATAAGGCCTGTCACCTTCATGATGTTGCTTATAAAAGCAGCAATTTGCAACACAGGCATCTAGCAGATGTGAAATTAATTCATGCGTTGAATTCTATCACTGATAAATCCTTCAAAGAAAAATTGGCTTCCTTTTTGATAAAATCGGCTATGAAAAGTAAATTGATGTTAGGTGCTGGTAATTAATAGCAACATGGAATCTATTTACTATTCCCCAAGAGGATACTGGAAGGGTAACGCTGCAATCAGTAAACTCGCTAGCGCCGCAAAAGTGAAAAAAACCACTGCGGCTCATTGGTTATCCAAACAGGCACTATGGCAAATTTATCTACCACCGCCTAAACAAATTCAATTCTCGCATTTTGATGTAACCGGACCCAATGAAGTTCATCAGGCTGATCTATTATTTCTGCCACATGATCGTGGTTACAAATATGCGTTAACTGTAGTTGATATTGCAAGTCGATACAAAGAAGCAGAACCGTTAAAAACAAAATCGGCCACTGAAGTCGCTTCTGCATTTGAAAGGATTTATCGACGAGGTCCTCTGCACTGGCCAAATCTGTTACAAGTTGATCCTGGCAAGGAATTTCAGGGTGCAGTGTTATCTACAATGAAATATCACAATGTCGCTATCAGACGAGGGCATACTGCACTGCATCGTGATCAGGCCATTGTAGAACGGTTTAATAAAACCCTTGCTGAGCGGTTATTTGGATATCAATATGCAAAAGAATTCATCCAAGAAAAAAGATCCCGTGAATGGGTTAAAAGGTTACCAGCTGTGATTACTGCACTGAATAACGAGATTACTAGAACCATCAACATGAAACCTATCAACGCGATTAAAAAGAAGTCGATACCTGAAAAACCACAAAAGGATTTTAGCGTTTCCCAACCAATTCTTGGTAGTAATGTCATTGTGAGGTACTTATACGAACCAGGAGAGCTTGAAGGGGATAGAAAAAGGGCTACTGATCCTATTTGGAGTGTCACTACGCATAAGATATCTAGTATAACACGATCTACGGGTAGACCTCCAATCTATAAACTGGATTCAACTGCCCCTCAACGGGGTTTTACTAGACAACAATTACAAGTGATACCCGAGGATACTCAATTGCCACCCCATGGGCTTAACTAGCACCCTTGCGTCTATTGCACTCAAGACAAGTCAACATCACATTATTTCTGACATGACCGAGATTGTTATTTTTTCTGTCTACGGTGAATTGGCGAGGATCCTTATCCGAATACTGCCAACGCATTATACAATTGCAACTCGCGCAGTGATTATTCTGTTGTTTCTTCAAAGTGATTATTAATTCAGCATCAATATCAAATTCTCGTTGTTTTTTTTGTCCTGTTGTTTGTAACCGGATAGTTTTTTATCAATAATATCATCTATTGTGGTGTCATTATCATTGCTAATGATTTCATCATCGAAGAAAATTCTTCGAAGTTGATTTATTTTTCGTACTCTGGATACTGCGAGATAGACTAAATTCGACCATTCTATGCGATTATCTACCATCCAAAGAGTTGTATCCGATATAGTCAATCCCTGTGAAGAGTGTATTGTTGCTGCATAACCTAGCGTCCACGGGGATTTATTAGCACGCAATGCATCTTCAACAACATTGATATCAACCAGCACAATATCATTTAATACTAAATTCTGTTTTTGACTTTGTCCTGGAATATCAACTTCAATATTCTGTTTTCGCGTATCCGATGGCCTATAACATAACGGTACTGGAAGTGTTGCAAATTTTTGTTTATGCAATTCAAATAACTTCATCTGAAGTGTGTCCCTGACTATTTTTCTACTTGCAATGATTAAATCATTTGGTCTCCACATTTCCCAAAACTCGTTCATGGGAGTTTCCGAAATTATTTCACGGGTTATTTCACACTGGATTCTATCCGGTTGCAATCTAATTAGTTTCTTCAATTCTTTTAATTCATGATCAAGTGATCTATGATCAGTATCAATTTCTTCATAATAGTCTACAAAACCCTTTAGCCATTCATGGGGAGATGCACCGACAAATGGTGGAGGTTGGCCGTGATCACCGCACATAACGACTTTTGTATTCTTCAATAACAACCACTCAAGAAATATTTTTAAGACATCTTCTGACACTGTGTCTATTTCATCCCACATGATGAATTCAGGAATAAATTTCTCTCCCATGCGCTCAGGAGTCCATTTATCTCCCTTCCATCGGAAAAAGCTGTGATAAGTGCAAGCATTTACCCCTCTCTGTATCATTTCTCTTGCAAGTCTATGAGTTGGTGTTAGCACAATCATGTTAGAAACACTAGCGTTTCTACGGAATAACTCAATTACCCGGGTTGTTTTTCCTGACCCACCACAGCCGTTTAAATAAACTGTTTTATATCTACAGATTGGATCAGAAATCGGTGGTGCACTAGAAAATTCTGAACACTGATTGCTTTCTAAGTAATTATTTTCAATGGTAACATCTGCTGATTGAATATAATCATGAATCATTTCTTTCTTAATTCTCCATGATCCCCATTTCTCGTTGCCAGTAGCCTTAAAATCAGCCATTTTGCTATTTATGTAAAATGAGTCAGTAGCAACTCTAACTGCGGTGGTAGGAAATCTATTGATCATTGAAAATAAATTAATAGAAGCATAACCAAGCATAGAAGCTCTCAAATGTGTGTACTGCGGATGGTATCCATCAGTGTAGGTAACAATTGTACCCAATTTGGTTCCATCGGACATAAATGCGTCCTTACGATTGACATATAGGCCCTTATTCGTTAAATCCGCCATTACAAAATCGTATTCAGCGTTGTCTATAATCAATCGTGAAGAATATTTCGTATTATCATCTTTGCCACCTTGGGTAAATTTACCGATTATTCTTCGTCCAAGATTTTTTGCTTCATTGTTTCTGATTTCAAATAACTGTCTGGACCAATCCATGATTTGTTGTTCATTAAAATCAGGAAACAGTTTTCGCTCTTCGCTAATTATTTTTTCTAGATCAGGTTGGGGTAACCAGACTGATTTCTGTGCTCGATAGGATATAATTGCTTCACTGACAATTAATGATTTTAACATCTTACAATCAAGCATATATCTCAATAGCACTATTGGCATCCAGAGTTTTTCAGACATGTGTTTACCAATCCAAAGATAACTACACGGATGAAGTCCTGCAGCCATTTCAAATGATACCACACAAGCGAATCCGGTTAAATCAAAATCAGGAAGTGGTCCGTTAATAGCAGCACGGGTCATTTCGTGTGTAGGGTGTCCAAATCGTTTGAAATATTTCTCGCATTCTCCATACCCAAGAAAACTTCCTGGATAACACGCTATCATATCAACTGAAATAACGGAATCAGAGGTGTATTTTGTGTTCCATAATCCGCCGTGGCTGTATTCAAGACAGGACAATTTGACATCTGATAAAAACTCACTTCGTGTTGGTTTCCACGCGTTTTTCTTTCTAGCAAAATGTGCTGCAATGGATGGTACTGTAAAACAGTTTGCTAATAATTGATCGTCTTCTTCTCCGTCCTCAGAAAACTCACTAGCTAGTTGTTTCATTTGATTCTGCAGTTCTTCAGTACGGTATAATTCTCCGTTAGGCCTTACAAACTGATCAAATCTGCATTCTTCGTCTGAATTACTATGAAATAGCCACGCTGACACAGGATCGTTTTTACTCAAATGGTAAATAGCATCAACTAATTTCTGCTCGGTAAAACATTCTTCAGGTCCCAACCCTGCTGGGGATAGATATTTTACGGTTCTATCTCGTGGGAATATTGTTACTGAAGATGACCACGCGTGCGCGTTATGATCAATAATTTCAATGGGGGTTCCTTTTGATTGATATTTCGATTCGTATAATACTTCACCGGTGATTGTTCTTACCGATATTGGAAATCTTAATGATGTTTCTAATTTGGCTATATCCTGAATTGTTGCTCCATGCTCTTTTACCGTGAACTCCCACTCGGTTATTTTTTTTCGTCTTAGATCAGTGAGTTTATTCCCCCGGGATGCATTTGTGAAGTGTTCTATTATTCGTTCTGCTACACAATTGAGCCCTGTCGAATATTTCATGGGTGCTAGTTTTGAAATATCAGGTTTTTCATTGAGCGGATAGATCCCGTAAACAACTGCTGTGACAGGATAAGATCTTTCGTAGTAGGGTTTATCAATTCCGGTCAAAATTCCCGGTTTGGAATCCTGATTCACGGTGATAGTTTTTTTACCCTTGAGAATGGGTTCAAATTTATCCTTAATAATCCATTTGCCATTTTCACGGATAATGAATTTAATTCGGAAAAAATGACTTTTTTCCCCAACATGTGAAATGATCGCTGCTGCCTTTTCATCATTCATGGTAGCGTCAACAACACCATCAATTCGAAATGTGGACCAGCAATAGGATGCTCCATCACGCTTGAATTCATTAAAACAGTCTCTGATGGGTTTATCAAGAATTTTATTCTTGGGTGTATTAGAAACTATATCAAGATTGAATTGAGCATCCTTCCATGATGATCTCATGTTTCCGTCTCTTGGACGTTTGTTACGCTTTTTGGGTCTATCGCGATTAAATCTAGGATTGATTTTTAATAATCTCTTAAACTCTTTCATGTTTCCGTCTATTGTGCGTTTGTTACGCTTTTTGGGTCTATCGATATTAAATTTAGGATTGATTTTCAATAATCTCTTAAACTCTTTCATGTTTCCGTCTCTTGGACGTTTGTTACGTTTGTTTCCGTCTATTGGACGTTTTTTTGGTCTATCGAGATTAAATCTAGGATTGATTTTTAATAATCTCTTAAACTCTTTCATGTTTCCCTCTCTTGGACGTTTTTGACGTTTTTTTGGTCTATCGAGATTAAATCTAGGATTGATTTTCAATAATCTCTTGAACTCTCTATCAGCATTGAATTTAGCATTTGTCGAAGTCAATCTCTTGAACTCCTTCATGCTATATACAAAACAAACATTTAAATGAAAGTTTTATGTATAATGAATCACTGCAAATGGCTCATGATGGGAAATGTAACCCCGTGTAACAAATCATGCAGAAAAAATGAGTACTGTAGGTATCATATGCAAAGTTTTCGACGTGGAAGTCTTGGTCCGTTACCCTGTATTCGATGTGGGGTTGGGGTTAAGGGAAGATCACAATTGTGTAGTGATTGTGGTGGTAAGCGATATAGGGAATTGAAGCGTTATTATGATAAAAGAATAAAAAATGGACAATCCATCAGAAATTATGACCCTGAAAAGGCCCTTGACCCTGACAACATCAAGGATAAAATCATAAGAACCCCGCAAGACTATATCGAAAGATTTTCCAGTGATGTAATTATTGAACCAAACACTGAATTAGACAAACAATAGAATAGTATATATGGACCAAGAATTCAGACCACATCCAGTGATTACAAAATATGAAGCATCCAGTGATGGTACTGTCAGAAACCGTAGACTGAAAAAATCAGTTGGTTTTGTGACTAATCAAGGGTATTTGAGGTTTACTGTTGGCGGAGGAAAAAAAACGAAAAATTATCTCATTCATCGTTTCGTATTTGAATGTTTTAATGGATTGATCAAAGATGGTTTTGTTATTTATCACAAGGATTCTAATCCAAAGAATAATTCTGTATCCAATCTGCAGGCTATCACACTGAGTGAGAATTCCAAACAAGGAAAGACTGGCACTTGCAAAACGGTTGGGAAGAGACCTGTGACATCTTTGAATACAATAACTAATGAAGAAAAAATATTTTCATCTATGAATGAAGCCGGAAAATATTTCAATATCTGTCCGACTTCTGTACGATTCGTTGCAGAGGGGATTTATCGATCGGCTATTTCAAAAAAGACGGGACAAAAAGTTCAATTTAGTTATGTCTAATGCGTCATAATTTCCAATTAGAGATATGTCATACTTATAGAGTAATGAATTCTGAAAACATGAATAGCATCATAGTTGAAATAGCAAAATTGAAAAATCAGGATATCAAACTATCAGATGGATTAAATCCTGACCAAATTGTGTCTGATTTTCAGGATATAGAATACGGGGTTAACAACAATAAATATATGCTACCCAAGAAATATGCACTCATCAAAAAAATTCAGAATTCTATTAAAGACTCTCTTTCATTTTCCAGTGACATCAGTGTGTTCGTCCCGTTGTATGCTATCGTAGAGGGAATACGAAAAGAATTAGGTAACGAATACGAATTGAAAAAAGAAGTCAACTCTAAAATTAGAAACCTACGAGCATTAATTCAAGAAAATGAACAATTTTGATTGCCCGACCATTGATTGCCCGACCCGTATCATTTTTTGATTGCCCGACCATTTTATCATTCCGACCATATCATTTTTTTTTAGCCGACCCTCATAGGGATGTCAAAAATCGATGGACGATGTGTCAGATTGGTCAAAACTAGAATGTTGAAACTGTCAGTATTATTTATTTTATATACAATTATGACACTTTCAACATCAATGATAGAGCTGTTAAAACAATCAAATAACACTTCCATGAGCGTATCAAAAATCATCCGACATGTAACAAAAGTGGGGAAACTCACAGTATTATTTATTTTATATACAATTATGTGACTTTCCCCATCATTGATAGAAGGTGTCTCACGATGAAATAACACTTCCATGACCGTATCAAAAATCATCTGACATGTCAAGTGTTTTACAATTGAAAAATAGTTTGCGATTTCAAATAATGGTCAATGAAGCATTAACAACCCGATTGGCTCGTGAACGACTGGATGCAATCAGGAGATTTGTACCAATTCGTGACTCTGTACGGAATAAACTGCAACAACGACAGAGTTTACAAACTGATTTTGCTCTGGGGTCTGAAGAGTTGTTTAAACCAGTAACCACAGCAACGAAAGGAGTAGAGCGTGCTTTACTGGGAGATAGTCCCGAGACGGGAAAATCTGTTATTGGTGAGCTTGAAAAACTAGCAGCGAAAACTGAACAAACTGAAAAAACTGATCCGAAAAAAACGACTGTTTCTCTGTTGAATAAATTTACTGATCATGCTAAAATATTAATAAAAAAACCTAGTTTATTGAAATCAAAGGATTATCAAGCCTTTGGTAATTTTGCTGCTCAAAGCTATAATTCAAAAAAAGATTTTTTAAAGGACGAGTATAAAAATGATAGAATATTAAGTAATGATTGGTTCGATAATTTGTATAAACTAAATAAAGGGATTGGTCGTTTGAATAAGGATGAGATAGGATACAAGGAATTTCAAAGGGGGATTAGTAATTATAAAAGAGAACAAATAGAAGAGCGACAACGAGAATTAGAAGAACGACGTCAAACACCAACACGTAGACAAACAAGAAGACAAAAAAAACAACAACTACCACCTGATGATGATGATGATTTAGAAGAACGACGTCAAACACCAACACGTAGACAAAAAAAACAACAACTACCACCTGATGATGATGATGATGATGATTATTTACAAGAAACGGATTTAGAAAAACTAGATGAAGCAGCTGGTTATAGCGGAAGTGGATTGCAAAATCCAAGGATTGGAAACATTTGTCCTGATAGTGTTATCAATGATATATCACGATTAGATGTTCTTGTAGGAGGGTTCCGAGCTGGAAATAACTCTCCAGAAATAATTAATGAAGCAGCTGATATTTGTAGACGATTATTTGCCGGTGGTATCATGGATATCAAAACTTATCGAGATTTCATTGACGAGTTAGCAAATGGGTATCATAGCGATTAAATAACAATTGAAAACACTATTGTTTTTATAATAATGATCATCCATTACAATCATGATAAACCAACCCTCGTCTATGTAGTTAATTCACGGTTTCCAGTTTATAGAGCATACTACGGAGATGGCCTCGGCAAGACCATTTTAGGATTCTTTTCAAGAACAGCCCCAAAAGTGATGCCGTTAGCTAAACAACTTGGAATGAAAGCCATTGATGTTATTCGTGATAAGGGTATTAGTACTGTTGGAGATCTTGCCGGGAAAGCGTTTTCAACTGCGAAGGATAAAATAACATCATTAGTGAGTCGAAAAAAGAAACCGTTACCGTCTACAGAAGAAATGCCTGCAAGTGTTAGTAAAATTATAAATAACGCAGTAGATGAAAAAGTAGCGTCGATGGTAAATCAAGGAGACCAAAGCAATATTGCAAACATGATAGCGGGAAGTGGCCTTAAAAAACTACGTCGAAAACGTTAGCGTTTTTCACGATGAAATGGAAAATCCGATTTAGACTCTGATAAATAGAATAAAATGTTCAAAAAATCATCTGATCCAGCATTTGATATAGACGCCCCAGTGCGTAAAGATGATTCTGTACGCGATTATCAATATTATTCTTATCACGCAGTACAACCAGATCTCCGATCGCGAATTGAACTTCAAGTTCATGATACCAGTAAATATTTTCTACCGTGTGAGGCATTTATTGAAGTAGAAGGAGAACTTGTAACAAATGTTGCAGCTGATACCCCATATGACAATAACTCAAATGTCCGAGTTGGTTTTGTTAATAACGGCATCATGGCGTTATTTGAAAGCGCTAGATATCTCATTGATGGAAAAGAAATTGAATCCATTGACCGTGAAGTTGATATGGCCACAACAATCATAGGGTTAGCGAGATATTCTGATGATTATACAAGATCAGCGGGTCCATCTATGATGTTTGCAAAGGATACCTCTGATACCGCTGATCACCTTCAATTCATTAAAGTGTTAACAGCACAGGGTACTGCAGAAGCCAATCAACAAGAAGCAGCTAATCCAGAACGTCGTAGATACCCCGGAGCTGCGTTTGATATTCTCGGAGGCGTTAATGGTAATCTCAATTTAGGATTTGCAACACGTGTAGCAACGTTGCATGGGCAGCGTCGACGATTTTCATGTGCGATTCCACTACATCATATATTTGGATTCTGTAGAAATGTTAGAAAAGTTATTTATGGAGCCAAACACACAATAGCACTCGTGAGAAAGGGTACTGATGATGATGCAATCTGGCGTAATGCTGGGGTTGCTGCCGGTAAAGTCATTTTAACAAAACTATCATTATGGATGCCAGTGTTAACTCCATCAATCACAGACGAACAGCGACTACTATCATTTATGGACCAAGGAGGAAAGTCGTTGTTAAGTTGGTTATCAGTGACCACGGATATTAAACAAGACAGTGTTGATGGTACATTCACATGGCACCTGGCATCAAAACAAGGGGTTTCAGCTCCACGTCATATATTTATTGCGTTACAGAATGCTGCGCGAGTTGGTAATCAAGAACGAAGTCATATGATATTTGATCAGTTAGGTGTTAGTGAAGTCTCGCTGAGAATAAACGGACAGCAGGAACCATCCGAGGATATACAACTTGATTACGGTCAGAATCATATTGCACGTGTCTATCATAACCTGTTGTCATTTATGGCACGTGATCAAAATGTGGATACCGGTTTGCAAATATCACAATTGGATTTTAAAAGCCTCTATCCGATTTATTACTTTTCATTGGAACATCTTGATTTGATGAGACAATCTGTCGTTGATATACACTTTAGAGCCCGTGTAACCCGTTCGACTGGTCCACCAGTTGCTGGGGTTGCTCCTATCCTTATCCCGAATTATAGAGCGGTTGCTGTCATTCTTAGTGATAAATCAATGTTACTTGAAGGTGTTGGTGGAAGAATGAGAGTGGTAGATGCACCAGTAGAAAATATGTAATTGAAAATCCGAAGGATATTTCCATTGAATCGTTTTACGATTTAGAATCAATCAATTATGTATAACATGTCATATAGTAATATCAATGTGTCATTGACACCTGGTCAAATCAAAAAATTGCAATCAGAATCGGCTAAAAAATGTGGAACCACAATCACGTTGAAACCTAATCAAATGACTGGTGGTGAAAATAAATTATCGCTGACAACTCGTCAGGTGAAACATTTCAATGATGCTTTCAAGGATAAAAAGGGAGTTCAGATTACTCTCTCTGCGGCTGCTATTAAAAATATGATGAAAACGGGTGGTATATTTCCATTGTTTGCTGCGTTACCAGCATTGATTGCAGCAGCAGCCCCAGCGGTGGCTAAAGCAGCGGCGTTAGGAGCCGTTGGTACTGCAGCAGGAATGGCACTTAAGAAGGCAACTGGACAAGGATATAAAAAAAAGAGACGATCCGTTCAAGGATTGGGTCTAAGACTACCAGGAACCCCGTATTCGTGGTACAGCGGAAAGGGTCTAAGACTACCAGGAACCCCGTATTCATGGTACAGCGGAAGATCCGTTCACGGATCAGGCCTGAGACTACCAGGAACGGTTTATTAATTCAGAAATCTTCAATTTCCGAACCTATGGTTCCCATGTCCAATTTTGATTTAATGGATGCTGCTAAAAAACTAGTGATTAAAAATTTCAGAGGTGTTTTTATGAAAGATCAATTACCACATCAACCAAACAAAACTGAAACAGGTATTATTAATCTCGATAACAGCACCGGACCTGGAACTCACTGGGTTGCATACGCTATTGATCCACGTGGGATTGTCTATTTTGATTCATATGGATTAGCCCCACCAAAAGAGTTTATGCGGTATATAGAAACCCTTCCAATGAAGACTTGGTATTCTACGCTACCAACACAACAAATCAATGACCCACCAATATGCGGCAGTGAAGTATTAAATGTCCTTGACGCTATTTCTAACTCCTTGGGTAACCCAAGGGGAAAACCACCACACATTGTCGTAAATGACTACACTAGTAATCGCTTTTTAGAGAGAGATATATAAAATATCATGATTGATATTTGGGGGAGACCTCTGAAACCCAAACCCGATGACACTGCAACCTCTGATTCTATCAAGGATATAACAAAAAAAATTAAAGATGAAATCGCTGAGACGTTGAACTTAACAAGTGTTGACCCGAATGAAATAGTTGTATTTCAAGACAAACAGGGTAAATTGAAATCCAGTAATATTTCTCTGGATGATATTTTGGTTAAACAACAAAACGCAATCGAGAACACCGTTGCGCTATTTTCCGATCAGGGTAAACTCAAACCGGGTGTACTTTTTTCGACGATTACAGATCGATTTACAAACCACGATAAAGAATTTGAAGATCATTTAAAAAATTACAATAGTTTCCGTAGAAATGTCGTTCATAAGTTCTTTGGATCCCCAATTGTAGTTACACCATCTATCGCTGAAATTAAAACGTCTGTTGATGATCAAAAGGTTATCAACGAAGCAACAAAAACAACAACCGACGCCATTGATAAATTTATTGGAACCCCGTTAGATAAAATTGAACTAAAACTCCCTGATATTAAAAAATCCATTGATGAGACGAAAACTTCCATCGAAGACATCAAAGGTCATCTTTCGAGGATGATAACAGCCATTGAAAAAACAAAAATTCCTCATAAGAAAACCAACAACGTAGTATACACAATCCAACATGGATCATTTGTGTGGACACCTGAAAACAACAAATTAGACATCACTGCAACAGTTAAGGGTATTTATCGATTAACAATAGTGAGAACGACTCAATTTAATATTTCATCGTCCAGTTCATCCGGGGTCAATAATACGATTTCAACGATCATCGACAAGAATACAACTGAACAGTTCACGTTAATAGCTACTGATAAACATTTGGTTAGTGTTACAACAACGTGGTATGTGGAATTCGTAGCGGATTTAAGTTGAAAATTGCAAAGCAATTTCACTAACGGTTTCAATTGAAAACGCTAGCGTATTTAAAATAAAAAATGATTTCATCATCGCAATATCGCTATGATCAGGTCAGAGAGTATCAAACTAAACTCAAAACCTTGTCTGAGGAGTATGAATTGAAAATTAAAAAATATCGCAGGAGAATTACCGCAATTGATGTTACTGTGTACGCTGTGAGTGGTGTAATCACCGGAGCTGGTATTATACTGTCTTCAGTGACAATGATGGCTCCGATAGCTGTTCCAATTTGCATTTCTGCGGCAACAACAATCGCTGGAATAATTTCAATAATCACAAAAAAAATATCCTCATGCAGCCAACGGAAACTACAAGACTACATAATTCAATTTCATGTTGTGTCCACTGCATACTCGCAATTATCCTCATTGATATCGTCATCTCTCGATGATACAATTATATCAGAGAGTGAGTTTTCAGCGATGGTAGATATATATGATTCTGCGATGTCAAAATTAGAAATACATCATGAATATAATAACAATGACAACACAGATGGAATTACTTCAACAAATAGTGGAGAACACGAACCCAGTACAAACAAGCATGATCTCAATAACCTCAACGAATCCAGAATTCAGTGTGAATTTCCCCTCTCCGGTCCCAGTGAAGGAAATCGCGCTAGCAAAATTACGAGTATACCACAGCTGGCCAAATATTAGGTCAAAACCATTTGGTGGTCAACAACCGAATAATTCACTGGTATTTGCAAATAAGAATAAACCCGACGGTACCCCAGACTGGAACGTTGTTTCCATACCAACCGGATCATATCAAATTGAACAAATCAATGATGAATTCGCGCGTAGAATAAAATCGATTACTGGAAAAGAATCAAAAATAGCTATAACAGTTCATGTGCCGACACTATCATCTGCCATTGAAATAAGCACAGAAGGATACGTCGTAGATATCTATCAAAGCTCAATAAGAACCGTACTAGGATGGCCTGAATTACCACCCGGAGGAAAAACCGTTAAATTACCAGAACCACAAAAAACTGATTATATCACCGACAGGACAAAATCTGATAATCCATTAAAGAGTTATAGAGATTATGACAAATTGAATTTTTTCATTAGAGTAGAAGATGAGAAAGGCCAAATTGTTTATCATTCTGCTAACTGGGATAAAATCACTGAAAATTTCACAACTTTCAATAACGATATTTCACTGTTGTTATTATCCCTTAAATCCGGTACTCTCACCCGAGATGAATTTATCAGCGTCATAGAAACATGTAACAAAATCATCAATGACATGGAAACATTTCATTCACAAATTATTCAAGAAGTATTAGGTGACAATATCCCCACATCGAGAACAGCATTTGCATCGAACTTAAATATCCCGGTCAAGGATATTCCAACAGTCAAACTTCCAGGATATAATCTCTTAGAACTACAAAAATCTCTCGATGATGCCATCAATGAAGGTTTCAAAAAAATCCATGATACGTGGAAAAAAACATCATCACAACCACAAACAACTATCCTGACCCATAATAATGACCCAGATGGTGTTGGCAGGCATATTGCTCCGTTCAATGTGAATATTTCAACGGTGATTGCGCTCAATTTAGTATGTGATGTGATCGAAGGAAGCTATCAAATAAATTTAGAACGATCAAATCAAGCTCAGCAGGGGTATATTTTGTATTCATTTGCACCAACAGCCCCTCCAGGGTTTTTAATAATTGAGTCTCCGGTGAATCCAGTCTATATGCGATGTCATAATAATTCATTAACCAGAATTAATTTCAAACTCACTGACCAGTCTAATAATCTGATTGATTTACAAGAGGAGGTTTTACAAATTAGTCTATTTGTGAAATCCTAAGAGGATTTTCGTCGTAGTGATTTTCGTCCCCAAGTCTGGAACACGATATCGTATCGGACTGGATCAAATATTCGGTTAACCCCAACTGAAAGTTCTAGCAGCAGAGAGGGTGAGTGACAACGATGTTGTAGTCCCTTTTTTCCAAAAAATGTAATAGTTGAAAAGTTTTTGATTTCATTAATTTCATTGATTTTTTCATATTTTTTTTTTGGACCTAATCCATGAAACACACACATATTTGGGACCTGATGTCATTGACTTTGGGGTCTGATGTCATTGGTTTCATTGTTTTTAAGCGTGATTTCAGTGAATACTTGTCTAAAAATGTTGTCCGATACACCCTCTCTGCTGCTACCAACATGAATAGGTGAGAAATATATTCCTACAATCATGATTTGGGGCGAAATGTGTACTCTGTACAAGAAAACATTAATATTATTTCTTGACGTCTGCTAAAACAATAAATCGTGATTATCATGTGCGGCAATCATTGACAACCTCCTTTGATTACATGAGAATCGCTTCTGACTAAACAAATAAGTTGATTATTATGAAGAAATGTTGACAGATCACTAGGCTAGTAATGAATCACTGCAAGAGATAAGAGCGTGAATTAGACTTCAGACAGACAAGACTCAATGTGAGATAACATAATTCCAGTCACTCATCACAGTTACGTAATAATCTAAGATACTAATGTTTGGATTATTGACAATCGTGTTAAATGGTCAGATTCAGAGTATCTGGCAGATTTGAGAATTAACTACATGTCTCAACTGCAAAGAATTGTCTAAAACAGAAATCAAACTAAAGTGGGATCAACCACTATAACTCCCGGCATTGTAAAGAAAACATTCAATGGCAATTAGTGTGGTGACAAACAAAAAAACAACCTCCACGAGATTTTGATCTTGATACTGAATTTAACCTGATGCTGAAGTATCACTGCACGTACTGTGACATGATGTGGAAATATTTTCCTAGCTAATTTATTACATGTAACACTGACATGGCCATGAGTGTAACCGACATGAAAGAGCTTGTCCCCTTTACTAGCAGGAATGCAATTTAGCAATAATTGTTTATTTTCAGGAATTACTAGAAGTAGCATTGCCAGCAAAATGTAAGTAGTACAATTATGTAGTGAGGTCATTTAAAGTCTAGAAAATAATATACACTGCAAATGTATTCCAATGTATCATATGACATTAGTTTTCAAGCACCAGTCTAGATTTGCAATTTTTTTAGGACTGTCCACCAGTTAACGACGTATAAACTAATGAACTGCACCTTCGACAATTTTTATTGTTAACCCAGAATGTTATAAAGGGGTCGCTAGCAAGAAATTTATTCGGAAGCATATTTTAGACCATGAAAGTATCAATTCACCCATGCATGAGTCATCCTAGTCCGATAACCAAACAACTCTTAGTTGATACTGATGATGATGTGGTTCTTTCAGTCCAGAACAAACCCACATACACGTTAGACACAAAGCAGCAGTTGGTAATGTCGAAAAATTCAAAATGGACACAGGACAGATGATTATGTTATTCCACGTGGATTTGCAAGTCACCAAACACATGATTTGCCCAGGACATATAATCTACATGTCACCAAAAGAGCCCTTATACCGACTGTAGCTGCACAGCTACGAGAAATACCGGTAAAAAAAACATAAAAATAATTCAAACAGACAATATGCTTGGAACTTTCTTGAGAATCCATCATAGATGCAAATTGATAAATTGGATTGCTGATAATAACAGCGGCGTGGAACAACTCTTGCGAAACTAGACTTGGATTAAGATACAGCATTGTTCTAAGCTAAACAATTCAAACGATTATGTATTTATTTGCATGATTCTAAAATAGAACTAGATTGCATGGGTTACAAGATAAATTTCGTCATGGATTGATTATTCATGTTGACATTTTAGAAATCAGATTTTAATATCAATTTATAATATAAATCACTTTTCTGTATTAATTTAGAATATAAATCACATTTTTATAATAATTTATAATCTTGATATTAAATTAGATTATAATATAAACGTGGGTTATTTTTCAAATGTATGAAAACATACGTTTCCTTAATTAAAGGACAAATGTTCTTACTTGACACAAATTGGATGTTTAACAAAAACAACATGGTCACATGTTTACAGAAATGATCAATCGTTGTGTAGATTAGACTGCATGATTGTACATGTCAGTGTTATACAGAATGTGGACATCAAACTGAATGGCAACCAACAGTCTAATCTGCAAAGTGCAACAGTTATGGGGAATGGACTGAAACTTATGCTGGTGGGACTCTTAATGTTATCGAAATGGAGTCTTGGACTCCTAGTTTCAAAATCCTACTGAAGCCTCTGACACTTGATTATCTGCTTTTGAACGAATGGCGTGTGTAAGACGACGTAGTTTGCATTTGAAACACGCCCCTTGTAGAGAATGATGGCATAACTCCATTCTTCTTTGATGTAATGTGGCTGACATTTGAACTGTTCCCTTCTGCTCAAAAGATCAATCTGAATTAGTCGAAAGTAGACGATCTTTAGTATCTATTTGAAATGTGGAAAATTAATGTTGCGCAGCTAGACAAACTAGCTTCTGAAAGTGCAATGGATGAAAAAACAAATATATTAAATGTAAAATGGCTATCAGCTCTTTTTCACAATTTAGCTATGAGGTCCAGGAAGTAAAAAATACTCAGATGAGCTAGCAGTGTTTTGATAGTGGCACATCTGGACTAAAGCCAAGCTGTATACTTTATAACTCATATTTCACCCATCAATCATAATTAAAACATAAAGGGAATTAAAGTTTGTTTTAAAAAAAACAACACCTAAGATAATAAGGTAGTTTTGTAACCCCAATGCAAATCATGAAACTCTAAAGCACCACCAAATTCCACTTATCACTTTAGAATCTTGTGTCGTTAAGTATAGTCTAAATCAGTAATTTGCTACTCTGTGTTTACGAAGATAAATCAGTGAAATTTAAACAATAGATACCAACGCGCATTTTGCATTTCCAGAGTGTCCTTATATTTTGGAGTAAATCAAAGCGAAGTGAATCTTAATGCACAATCAGAGAGAAATTTACTCTACATGACAATAAGGAGAAAAAAATGTACATTTTTTAAATGTCATTTTTTATTTATTTGTAGAAATAGCATTAATATTTTAACATATTTAGCTTACGATCTTATGAAATATGTTTCCATTTCCTAACTTTTTTCTAATTCTTATTTGTAGATGAGAAAACGCAACAACCGCCCCAGTTGCCTATTGGTTAGATCGTGGGTTCAATCCTATGCCGAGTCATAGCGTTAAAAGATTAGTGTTAGGATTGGTCAGCCTGGTGTCAGGATAATGTGACTGAGTGGTATATCATGCTAAATGTATCTGGCATGATGGCCCAGTGCTAGACATAAATTGTGACGACCTGCTATTTTTCAAATCTAAATATTGGACAGCTTTAGGCATAATATGAGGCGGGGATATATATATATATATATATATATATATATATATATATATATATATATATATATATATATAGATATATATATATATATATATATATATATATATATATATATATATATATATATATATATATATATATATATATATATATATATATATATATGTATATATATATATATATACATACATGTTATTAATGCATTGATCTATATACCTTACACTTACCTATATATATATATATATATATATATATATATCCAGACAATCTGGGGCGACTTCTCCATGGGGCGACTTCTCCTAAGGTTAGTTCTTCATTGTACCATGGATTATAGCATTACAGTCTAATGATAATCTGGTCACAATCCAACCACTGTGGTGTTTGACACGAAACTGACAACTCGACTTCTGAAGCCGACTATATGTGCCTAAGTATGATACGGAGAGCAGTCTCTCGGATTATTCCAAAAGCATACAAATTGAGTTTTTGCTGACGCTTGATTGTATAATGACCATATACGCAAGGGAGGGGGTAATCCGACCATGTTTTGGTTCAGTATGGTCTTGGATATGTGCAAACGTTTACCACCATATATATGAACCGTACATATACCCTGTAAAACTCTTTCTTTTAAAACTCTTGATAAGGTAGGGTATGAGGCGCTGTAACGGAGTGCAACACAGGGGTCATAAAAAACTGATAACCAGAATAGAGCCATTGTAGCGTACAAAAGTTTGTCCAGTCAGTGCTCGTGTGTGTGTGTGTGTGTGTGTGTGTGTGTGTGTGTGTTATTAGGATTTTTAATGTAGCTTTAACACTAGTTCAGTCATATCGCTATGATGTCTACAGTGTGGCCGTTTATATGGATATATAGCTCTGGTTCATAATGACAAATAGCATGTCCCACCCAGTCATATTATCCTGCTCAGACGGAATTTTGTAAACTCTTTTATTTATTAAATACATGTACTCGAGTTTACATTTTGTGTACAAAAGATACATGATGATGATTGATGTATATTGTGTTTTATTAAATTTTTGTTTGCGAATTTAGGTAGAATTAGTATTATCTTTTTAAAAAATCAGCAAATTTAAACGTTCAATCTCGATCAAATGCTCAAAAGATAAAATCTTAGTTATAATTAAAATGTATGTTAACAAAATTATAATAAAAAGATGTGAAACATGAATTAATTGACTCAGACTAAGATAAACAACTTGATCTATATTAATAATGATCCTAATATCAAACCAATATTTGTGGAGAAAATATTTGCTGTGAATGATTGGTTTACATATTTTGTTTATAAAATATCATTAATTAACATCACTTAGAAAATTTTCATTGTTTTTTTTAACAAGGTCCAAAAGAAAGTAATATATAGTATATACTGCAAAAATAAATATAGATTTAACTTGTTTTTTGTTTTTAGATTCTACATTGTCTTTAAGCTTGTGATCTTGGTTATAAAAATAACCTGGGTTAAAGCTGGCCAATAAACAGGGCATTGTATATTTATGTTATTCGTCATAAAACTGAGTTAGTTTTACTATTTGAAGCTATGATAGCATGCTTACGTTATTAAACGCTTTACAAATCTTGGATCACTAATGCCAAGTAATTAGGGTGCTGAATAAATAGTTATGGGAATGCCGCTTCTGGATTAGTGCAGAAGAGAGAATGAAAATGTCATTATGTCATTTGCCAGGCTTTGCCCAATATCTTTATTAATTTGCATATGCAGGGTCCATACAGAATTCGTAATGAAAATTTTAAAAAATTCCCCAACCTTTCAGGGACCAAAAACACTTATTTCAATGGCCTTTTATCGCAAGCATTTTGTACACAAGATATGTTTTTTGAGAAAACAACGAAGGCAGGGTACTACAAAATTGTTTTATGATGAAAGAAACCAGGAACACTCGACTAAATCCAAATATAATAACCTTGGACAATTGTATTTGTGCAACGAAATTATAATGTTTGGGTTTATTTGAATTTTCAATAGCGTTTAAAACATCAGCGTAAGTTGCTTTAATTTCACTAACTTAACAGGTCTTGACAATGCTATCTTATTTTCCCCAAACTGTCAAAGACCGTAAGAAAGCTGATACTCTTTTGCACAATTAAAAACGGAAAGTAATTTGCATATCTTTGATGTAAACAGCTGTTATTACATATACTATCGGAATTACAATACTGTTCGGAATATGACCATGTTACCCCACAATGTAAAACGTATCACATGTTATGGTGCTACAGTGAAAACTTACCAGTAAGTATTATAAAGGATGCAAACATGATGCATAACGCTTCCTTTCTGTTCATGGTCAGTATCGCTGTAATTTATAAACCTGGCTGCGGGGCGTACAAATGTATAAGCTGGTAAAACTTCGTCAACGTTATTCCACAACTGTATTCGCCAACTATCACGGCTATTTATGCCACAGACAATTATGCATTCGACGTATGTTGGCGCAGTAATTTAAAGTAAAGCTAGCGCTGCTATTTTTAGATATAGTCTGGTTCCCTGACCTATTCTAGTAGAGAGCGGGCAAGGAACCAAACCCCGCTCTATATCAATTATTTGTAAACCAGAGTATAATTCTTGTTTCAAAAATAGCGGAAGTAATCCGAATGACTGTGCGTGATGATCAATTCATGTATTGGATAATATATTTCTGGGAGCCCGTCCATATCTCTATCATATTCAATTGCTTGATAGTATGTCCTTATCCAGCCATCGCCCAAACTAAAATTGGGTCACAATTATTAATTCCATTATTTTTCCTCTCTAGTTTGACGGTGATGGAATTAGGCATGGTTGGTGTTGATTCAAAGATAATTGTTTAGATCTTTAGCAGTATGGCGTGTATATTTTGGCGACAGTGCACAGAGAGTAATGAGTCATTGATATTGATCCGGTAGTACAATCTGTGACCCAATCCAATGTGCGGTTGCCAGTTGAAATGTAATTGTGAAAGAGTGACATAGGTACGGCAAGGTTGTTTAAATTTGAAACATAAATAGTGTAGAGAATGTTGACATACCTGTTACATTGATTAATGTAGAAGACAGTTCTTTGGATACAATACATGATCTAAGCATACTGCTAAAGAAATTGTCTTATCCCTTCTGCTAAAAATTCAGCCTTCACTAGTCTAAAGTACACTGTTGGATTTTACTCGATTGGACAATACACTGCCATCATCTGAAATTGTTGTAAATGATTTACCAAATATATAGTCTGTATAGTAAGTTGTCAGCTGTTTTTAGTTTTATTTATTATTTTACATTTTATCTCTATGTCCAGGAAGTGAATTTGTCCCAGCGGAGCTAGCACTTATTTGAAGATGCACGTCTGGAGTAAGATCATTATGTATATAATATATAACCCTCATTACACCCATCAATCAAGTTTACCAAAATAAAGGGAATTTAAAGTTCTCTGAACAAATTATGATGCTGGTGTATCATATGTGATAATCATCGGCGTGAACTCGTTGTCGAATATTGCAGTGTCATCGAGACTAGATAATATCAACGAAGATATTTGAGAATCTGCGGTCGATGCGATATTTATTTTAACTATATGCTCGTGTTGTTTATTCTGACTGCATGTGGATTTTTTGGCAATGATATTAATAACCCTTGTAATTCTTAATGCCGCTAAAGCACAAATTGTGACAACCACAGGTGGTAACATTATTATCGCTGATAACAAAATACCCATTCTAGCAATAACAATTGAAGGCTAATACAACATTATTTCAAAGCGTGCAATACGCCTGCATTATTTTTTTTAGTTTGACCTGATACACGCTAAATGAGTTCTGTTTTAGTTTAGTTTGTAATTCACTCACTTGATCGTATCGGTATTGTTGGAAGTTCATTATCTTATTTACTTAAATCAAATTCTACATACCATGTTACTGACGCTGATGCTAAATTGCCACTGCTTGGGTTATTGTAAAGGTTTCAGTGGATCTCTTATCTATTAATGTACCTGAAGTATTCATTCCCGTGTACATTTTTTTATGATACGTTAAACTGAAACGGTGAAATCAGCGTTAATTTATAGATACTACTAACATGTGCGATAATTTTTAAACTGTCATTTTGAGACATCCAGGTCAAAGATCAATGTTATATAGAGTACACGGTATTGATATTTTCTTGATACTGTATTTTAATCTTAGAGGGCCGTGCAGCGATAGCGGGAAAATCACCAACGATATTATACTGCGTTTGTTTAGTCGTGTCGATGGTTGTTTCAATATCAGAAAGTTTCATTATGATATTTGGCGGTTTTACAAAAATATTAACAAGGGTCTCAGCAATGTGTTTAAAATACCTATGAAAAATTCCAAACGCACGTATGTGAGCACCATTTTCGGCACACAGCGTTGATAGTTTATCGTCGGTGGTATTATAGTCGGCTCGCAGCATTGATAGATTATTGTCTATGGCATCTACATAACCGTTGTGAAAGCGTCATTGTGCAATGTTGGATTACCAAGAGTCGTTATTTGATTCAAGTTCATATTGAGCTCGCCTGTCATTATATCACCATATTTTTTACTCGATGTTTAATATCATCTAACACAGTTGGAAAAAGAACACCTGGTTTAATCAAACATCGATATGGAGTTTTCGGCTGCTTCATTAATTTTAACTATATAATCATTAAATGAAACATTACGTTTTTAATTTTCCTTGTCTCTCTTGAAATACGACTATTTTGTTTGGATCCACATTTGCAGGATTTAATACTTCTGATATTTCCTCCTCGATACCTTTCGTTTTATATCTTTGGTTGACAAAATTTCACCGGTGTTTTGTTTTATAGGCTCGAGACAGAGATCTCCCGTTAATATCAATCATCATACTTTAAGATCTCTCTAGAAAGTAATTACTCGTATAATCGTGTACGGTTTTATAGGATGGCTTAGTCGACGATGATATATCATCAAGTACATTAATTACTTCTTGGCTTCATATTCGTTGGTTGGTTGGTTGTTGTCTGTGTTGGTAGCGTCGAGTATAAAGATTGCAAATTTTAATTGTTGTATATAGCGCATAAAGTCCTTTGCTGATTCTAACCCATATGAATCAAAATGAAGGATTCCGCGTGGAACAATCGCGTAGGCAACATAGTGAGTTCCAGGTCCGGTGCTGTTATCTATTAATAATACCGGTTTCAATGTTGTATGGTGTGGAACGTAACTGATCACGCATAAAAAACACCTCTGAAATTTTGTATTCTTATTTTTTTACCAGCATCGATTAAATCAAATTTGACAAAGCCATCACTGGTAGTTTCAGGCCTTTTCCGCTGTATACGGCGTCCATCGTAACCTTAGACCCCTTCCCTCTTTATATCCTTTTCACTTTGCCATTAGTGCCATTCCCGAGAAGTGGATTTATACTACCTGATTTAGTTACGTCTTTGATTGCGCCCGCAGAGAGTAACTTGAACACTTTTTTTCTTTTTTTGCATCATTGACATGCTTAATTTGACGCGCTGTCACTGATAGTTTTTCTGTCCGCCAGACATCTTATCGTGTTTTAACGATATTGTAGTTCCACATTTTTTAGCTGAATCCGGCTGAAACTTTTTAATCAGACCAGGAGTCCGAGTAACAATAATGTGACTATATGGAATTTATATTAATACGAGTGAACTAAATGAGTTACATATTTTCAACTGGTGCGTCAACTATGCTCATTCGTCCACCAACCTATTCGAGTAGCATCGATTTGTCGCTGAGTATAACAGCTATTGCTCTGTAAGAACCGTAACTAATTGGTGAACATGCAGTGAGAACAGCGGGTTGTGTTACACGAGATTAGAAGTGTATATCAACGACACGCTAATTAAATCAAGATGTTCGAGCAAGTACAAAATCGGATATAAACTTCTAAAATCTAATTGTGATATTTGCATCCCGGTATGTACATTCAGATCGCGTCCCATAAAATATCAACAAACGATGATATGCGCGTGCTATTTGATTTTTGTTATAATTAAGTAAAATATCAACAGATGGTTCCTGTTGACCGTTTATTCTTAAGGAGACTTCATTAGCACCCAGTTGGTCAAATATCATACGGTTGCGCGTTCATGGATGTAATCGCTTATAATCCTATAGCGCAACAAATATATGTCATGGAGCAAACGAAACCTGTTGTGATCCTTTATGCTATCAAAATATACCATTAATCGTACTCTGCATACTAGCTGTTGTTGTTGTTATCCATGATAACAATGATTTACCACCTGTATCCATAAATGATAGTATTTTTTGTATCTGCGACGATCGATGGAATCACTGTTGGCATCCACAATGAAAGTTTTGTTATATTTACTTTACCATCACTACTGTGCGTTTAGCTTCAAAAATAACCTTTCTTACCTTTCTACAAAAAAACAAATACATAAGACAGTGGAACTGCACATGAAAATAATCTACGAAGTCATTCCTATATTGATACACATGTTGCAAAAAGTTGAAAATAGCATTAACATCTTTTATAATATCAAAAGCATCACCTGGTCTATCCTCATGTTCAACATCAACTGGTTGTGGATCAGATGCAGTAGCTCGTTATGTCCGTAATTTGACATACTGAACATGTTCAGCGTGCTCAGCAATATCATTAGAAAACGTCATAGATGGACGAGCTGATCTTGTGTAATCATCAGAATATCTCTTTAAACCGACTTATTGTTGTGGCAACATCCACATCATTCTGAATAGATACAATCTCTATTCCATCAATAATATATGTAGCGCTACTAAATATCGCCGAAATTCCATTGTTAACAAAAGCAACTGGTGTATTTAATTTACATGGTGTAATAGCTCGAACATTTGTTACAGGTACCCTTTCTACTTCAATAAATGCTTTAGCCGGTAGAAGGAGTTTACTTGCATCATGAACTTGAAGTTCAATTCTCTCTCGTTCATTTGGATGTACTGCGTTATAGGAATAAAAACTGATATTCACGTACTCATTCACATTCATTATTTAATTTACTTACCGTATCGAGATATCCTATATATGATACACTTTTTGTATCAACTCGCCTTGTTATAGTTTTAATTTTATAAAATACATCATCCCACTGTTGTATATTTCTAATATATTCCTTATATTTCGGTTTCAACATGTTTTTCTTTATTTTCATCAGTCGTAACAACAAAAGCTGGACGTCCTTTTGAATCACTTGTATCGATTAACGTTAAAGCCTCCTCAGTATATTTATTACGTATTTCTTCGACTATTTCTTTATCGGTTTCTTTCGGACCAAATTGAGGTCCTGCCGGTTGAGATATTGCAGGAAGAAGATCTTGTTAAAGTCTAGCTGTTTCTTCGGTTCTTTCCGTGACTTTCTCAAGTTCAGGAATAGCTCCTTTTTTTTCCTCTTCTCCTTAGTTTCCATATATAACCTCTCTATTTGTAATAGGTTTGAATAATTGTTATATGCCCTTTACAAAATCAATTTGTAATTTTTGTCTGACGGAATGACGGACGGGTATAAAGTTCGTATTCGCCGCTAGTTTTTGCCTTGCTACTCTAGGTGTTAATGATTCTTCTACCATTATTGTTATATGTTATGATTTAATTCGTAGCAGCAGAAAGGGGATGACAACAAATGAGAGTATCGGTTGGTCAGAGATCTTATTTCTGTTTTCGACACAATTTATTTCCGTTTCGTAGGAGGCCTTGGTTTGCTAAATAGATGACTCTAAAACTTGGTAGGGTTCGTTCACCCTCTCTGCTACTGCTCTTGAGCATTTATTCGATCAGTTTCTTGCAAAACAAATTGCTGTTATGCAATATGCCACGTAAATAACTATCAATCGTGGTATGAACACTATCTTCGGTTGTTGTCAATCATGATAAAAGTCTTGATCCATAAAAATTAGTTTTTTTCTTCAGCATTCGATTGAGTCATTACTGGCATCCACAATGAAAGTTTTGATTATATTACTTTAAAAGAATACCCCAAGGTCGCCAGAATGCATCGTCATCAGTAACGTTTCTTACAAGTCCAGCTGTATGTTTGGCTCAAACAAAAGGCCTTTCTAACATTTCAAAAAAACTGTAAATGTGCGATAGTGGAATTACACATGAAAAATGTATACGAATGCCCTTTAACATTGATCAGCATGTAAATAATCCTATGTTTAAACTACTATTCATCGATATTACTTTAAGTCTTTTTGCAGCTCATGCATCAATTTTTACATTACCGATAGTTACGTTTTTATTATCAGGATAATTAGAAGTATCTTTAACAAACATCATTGATGAACCAGCTGATATTGTATCAAGCCTATCATCGTTGTAGCAGCATCAATGTATTTTAGAACAATTTCAATATTTTTTCCATCAATCATATATGTATCGCTATCAAACAACACCATGATTCCATTATTAACAAAACCAACCATAACATCAGAGTTATATGCTATATCATCCATTCTTACAAGTTCAACTTCTACTTATATAAACGCTTCACCGGGTAAAAACTAACGTCTTGTATAATGAACCTGAGCAGCAGAGAGGGTGAATCCTACAACTTTCTGGGTGTAAATAAGGAAATCTGATGTTCTACCAAATAGTAAAAAAAATGGCGTCTATTCGATAAAATAAGATTTCCTTATATACACCAACGTCGTTGTCACTCACCCTCTCTGCTGCTGAAACTTTCAGTTCTGGTTAACAAAAAATAATAAATGATTTCATACGAATATTTGATCGAGTCCGATACGATATCGTGTCACAGGACGGAAATCCTTTTAGGACTTCACAAACAGACTAATTTGTAAAACCTCACCTTGTAGATCAATCAGATTATTGGACTGGTCAGTGAGTCTAAAATTAATTCTCGTTAACGAATTATTATGGCATCGCATATAGACAGGATTGACCGGAGACTCAATGATTAAATATCCTGGAGGGGCTATTGGTGCAAATGAGTATAGAATATATCCTTGCTGAGCTTGATTTGATCGTTCGAGATTAATTTGATAGCTTCCTTCGATAACATCACATGCTAAATTGAGCGCAATCACTGAGGATATATTCACGTTGAACGGAGCGATATGTCTGCCGCCACCGTCTGGGTCATTATTATGTTTGAGGATTTTTATTTCCGATGATGCTGTTTTTCTCCATGCATCATGAATTATTTTAAAACCAACATCGATGGCATCACTGAAAAGTTTTTTTAGTTCTGGTACGTTATATCCTGGTAGTTTGACTGTTGGAATATCCTTGACGGGGATACTAAGGTTTGATGCAAATGTTGTTCTCGATAGGGGGTTTTTCTCATCGAGTATAACTTGAATAATTCGTAAATTAAATTTTTCCATATCGTCGATAATTTTATTGCATTTTTCTACGACGCTGATAAATTTCAGGTTAGTCAATAAAATGATATCCCTCTATTCTTTCCCCTTCCTTCTCTTTGCCAGTTGGTTGGTATCCGAGACCAAAAAAATCTATAGTAATTCTGTGATCTTTATAACTCTTTATTGGATTATTGGGTTTTATCACGTCGGTGATATAATCAGTTTTTTGTGGTTCGGGTATATCAACGGTTTCTCCCCCGGGTGGTAATTCAGGCCATCCTAGTACGGTTCTAATAGAACTCTGGTAGATATCTACGACGTATCCTTCTGTGCTTATTTCAATTGCGGATGATAGCGTCGGCTCATGAACCGTTATAGCGATTTTTTGATTCTTTTCCAGTAATGGATTTTATTCTACGCTCGAATTCATCATTGATTTGTTCAATTTGATATGATCCGGTTGGTATCGAAACAACGTTCCAGTCTGGAGTCCCGTCTTCTTTATTCTTATTCGCGAACACCAAGGAATTATTCGGTTGTTGACCACAAAATGATTTTGATCTAATATTAGGCCAACTGTGATACACTCGTAGTTTTGCTAGCGCTATCTCCTCCACGGGGACTGGGCTAGGGAAATTCACACTGAATTCAGGATTCGTCGATGTTATTGATATCATGCTTGTTTGTACTGGGTTCGTGTTCTCCACTATTCGTTGAAGTAATTCCATCGGTGTTGTCATCGTTGCTATACTCATGTTGTCGCTCAAATTTTGATATCTCGGAATCATAAATACTGACCATCACTGAGAACTCAGTATCTGATATCGTTGAGGTTATTGAGATCATTCTGGTTTTTGGGTTTGTGTTCTTCAATTCCATCGGTGTTGTCATTATTATTATACTGTTGTTGTCGCTCTAATTTCGATATCGCGGAATCAAAAATACTGAGCATCGCTGAGAACTCACTATCTGATATAACTGTATTATCGAGTGACGACGATATCATCGAGGATAATTGCGAATATGCGGTTGATACAACATGAAATTGAATTAAGTAATCTTGCAGTTTACTCCGGCTGCATGATGATATCTTTTTTGTTATCCCGGTTGATATACCCGCGATTGTAGCCACCGCAGAAATGCAAATTGGAACTACGACCGGGGCAATCATTGTAACCGATGCAAGTATTATTCCGGCGCCAGCGAGAACGCTTGACACCGAGTACATAGTAATATCAATTGCGGTGATTCTTCGTCGGTATTTTTTTATTTTTATTTGATACTCCTCGGCGAGGGTTTTGAGTCTAGTTTGAAATTCTCTGACCTGATAATAGCGACATTGCGTTGATGAAATCATTTTTATTTTAAAAACGCTAGCGTTTTCAATTGTGAAATTCGAAGGATTTTCCTTTCAATTTAGTTATATACTTAAACCAGCTGATGTTTTCAATTAGTCTATTATCGAAGTGGTTTTATTATCGGACGCGGGGGTACCAAGAAATTATATTATCCAGGGTAGCGACTCCCTAATTATATTCAAGTCGGAGTTGTCTATGGTGATTGTCAACGGGATTGGTATCCTGGGTGGAGGTGGTATTTTATCGTATATATACGTCAGCGTGTTAACACCGGTAATATTTATCGTGGTGAAACGCAAATCAAATTTGTGTCCGTGTATTATTGTAAATCGGTAGCAACCTGGTACACTAGTATGTCTGTGGCCGACACGAAGAAGATTTATGTTTCCACGGACCCAATCAAGGCTTCCACTATCAACTACGTATACGATGTTGCGAACGGAGCCGGCGTTGTGTGGAATTTTTACTTTATTGGCAATCTCCACGAAGGTCGGGCCTACTACCATAGGCGTGGTTCCAAATAATCTATTGATGGCTTCGTTGATGGGTTTTTGTTCGTCAAACGCGCTTTTAATTTCCGCGAGAGTCATACGTACCACAAGTGGGGATCCAAAGAACTTATTAACAATTTCGCTGATGGGTTTTTGTTCGTCAATAATTTTTTTTTAACTTCAGCGAGAGTCATGCCTGTCAACGATGTGGTTTCAGAAACAGGTGTTCTCCCTAAAAATTTATCAACGATGGTATTAAGTGTTGTTTGTCTCACCATAAACATATTAATGTCCTTGAGAGTCATTGTAGATGTAGCTGGGACACCAAATAAACTATTAGCGATGTAGGCATTGTGAGTATGCTTGCCGATAAACTCGCTAATTTCAGTGAGAGTCATGCCTGCTACAATCGGGGTTCCAAAAAACTTAACAACGACGTCGTTAGTGGGTTTTTGTACCTTTTCAAGATTTTCTATTAGTTTAGAAATATCATTGTAAATATCAAGATAATTTGCCTTGATTTCATTTTCATTCATCATCCTTCCCGCGTCCTTGTTAAAAAAGAATAGCGATAGAAAGTTTTTAATTTCAGCGAGAGTCATGCCAACCACAAGCGGGGTTCCAAAGAATTTATGTATGACATTTTTGCGAAAACTATTATAACCCCGAAGATGATCATCCAGATTATGGTCGTGGGCGGCAATTGCGTCGGTGATCGTAGACACAATTGCGCCTGGTTTAAGTTGTCCATCGTTGGAATACAGCGCAATAGAGTTTTCAGCAGCGTTGCGCTGCCGTATCAAAATGTCATCCAACGACACATTACTAGTTTTCAATTTACCCTGGAGATCTTGAAATACAACTATTTCATTGGGATCCACATTTGTTAAATTTAACGTCTCAGCGATTTCATCTTTAATTTTTTTTATATCCTTGATAGAATCACCGGTTGCAGTGTCATCGGGTTTAGGTTTCAGAGGTCTTCCCCAAATATCAATCATGTTATTGTAAACCTCTCTCTCTCTAAAAAGCGATTGCTGGTGTATTCATTTACGACAACATGTGGTGGTTTTCCCCTTGGGTTACCCAAGGAGTTAGAAATAGCATCAAGAACATTTAATACTTCGCTGCCGCATATTGGTGGATCATTCATTTGTTGTGTTGGTAGCGTAGAATACCAAGTCTTCATTGGAAATGTTTTTATATAACGCATGAATTCCTTCGGCGGTGCTAATCCATATGAATCAAAATATACAATCCCACGTGGATCAATAGCGTATTCAACCCAGTGAGTACCAGGTCCGGTGCTGTTATCGAGATTAATGATACCGGTTTCAACGCTGTTGGGTTGTGTCGGTAATTAATCTTTCATAAAGACACCTCTGAAGTTTTTAATCGCGAGTTTTTTAGCAGCATCGAGTAAATCAAAATTGGACATAGGAATCAAAGATTCCAGAACCATCGGTTCCTCAATCAAAGGTTCCAGAGTTAATAAACCGGTCCTAGTCTTAGACCTTTTCCTCGGTTGCTTCTTGTTGTCCCTTTATTCTCAGCAAAACCTCACTTACCCCTAATTGATCAAATATCATATGGCTGCGTTGTTGATTACCAACTCGCTCATTATTCTGCAGAGCTATAAATATATGACGCGGAGCTGAAACGCCTTGTTTTGATGCCATGTGCCATGTAAATGTACCATCAACATTATCCTGTTTGACATCAGTCGTTGATGTTAGCCAACTTAGCAATGATTTGCCGCCCGTGTCCATAAATGAGAGTATCCGCTCTTCTCTGGCAATTGATGGGGTCATTACTGGCATCCACAATACTAATTTAGTTATTTTAACTTTACCATCAGCGGCACCAGTACGCCAAATTGCATCGTTGTCATCACCCTTTCGCACTAACGCGATTGTATGTTTGGCTCCATAGATGACTTTCTGACAATTCTGCAGAATCCAAATATGTGATGGAGTGGAATCGCACATGAAAAATATCGTTGTGGTCTTTGCAACGTTGCTACTCGTGTTGCAAACCCTAGATTGAAATTACCATTAACGCCTCCGAGAATATCAAACGCAGTTCCGGGTCTAGCTCGACGTTCTGGATTAGCTGCTTCTTGTTGATCGGCTTCTGCATTATCTCTTGCTGTTAACACTTTAATGTATTGAAGGTGGTCAGCGTTATCAGAGGTATCCTTTGCAAACATCATAGATGGAACAGCCGACCTTGTATAATCATCAGAATATCTCGCTAACCCTATGATTGTTGTGGCAACATCAACCTCGCGGTATATTGATTCAATTTCTTTTCCATCAATGAGATATCTTGCACTTTCAAATAACGCCATTATGCCATTATTAACAAAACCAACTCGGATATTTGGGTCATCTGCATATGGTGGATCGTTATGAACAGCATCATTTGTTACGAGTTTTCCCTCGATTTCAATACATGCTTCACACGGCAAAAAGTATTTACTGGTATCTTGAACTTGAAGTTCAACTCGCGATCGTAGGTCGGGTTGTATTGCAGGATAGGAATAGTATTGATAATCGCGGACGGAATCGTCTTTGCCCACTTTAGCATCCATATCAAGCGCGGGATCAGCTGTTTGTTTAAACATTTATAACATACTAGTGTTTTCATTTGCGAAACTCTTTGTAATTATCGTCGTTTTTGTTTTCGTTTCAAACCACTTCCTGCTATCGCGTTCATGATAGCGCTATCTGTTACCGGCGAAGCTGTCAATGGCGACGGAGTCACGGACGCTAGTTTTTGCTCCACTGCGCTATTTATTGCTTTGCTGATTTTTGCAGGCATCACTGTAGTTAATGGCAGCACTAATGACGAAGTAATTCCTGGTTTCTTTCGCACCAATGATGCTATTTTATCTTTCGCAGCAGAAAATGCCTTTCCGGCAAGATTTCCAACGAAATTGATTCCCTTATCACGAATGATATCAATGGCTTTCATTGATAATTGTTTAGCTAGCGGCGCCACCTTTGGAGCCATTCTTGTAAATAACCCCGCAATGGTATTGCCGAAACCATCTCCGTACCACGCGCGGTAAACAGGCAATCGTGAGTTCACCACGTAGACGCTTACGGGTTTATCATGGTTGTAGTGTATAATCATCTTGTTATAAAACTAGAAGTTTTTCAATTAGTGATCAATCGCTAGCGTCCATAGGATTTTCATCATAACGTAGGGCGTCTCTGTGATTTCAACTAATTCAGCAATGAGTTCTCGATATACATTAATGTCCATGATACCACCTGCAAATAATCGTCTACAGATATCAGCTGCTTCATTAATTATCTCGACGGAGTTGTTTCCAGCTCGCTTTCCACCCATAAGTACTTCTAACCGTGATATATCACTGAGGATGTTACCAGGGCATGTCACGGTTGCGTTGATATCCAAAGGATTCTTAATTGAATATCCCTTTCCGCTTATTTTCTTAGAACCGGCTTCTGCTCTTATATCTATTTCCTCCGGGATTGGATCCTCCATATAAGGTGGTGGTTGTGGACCGCCTTTAACCACAGCTAGAAAGTTATTATAACCAGGGTGCTGCAACGCTGTGATTTTATTCCCGCCATGTTTAGCTAAATATATTTTTGATGCCCAATCCTTTCTGTTTCTTATAAAATCTTCAAACTCGTCTTTTAATAAATTCTCTCTTAAACCCTTTGGAAAATTGTTTCTAGCAAAATCAGCTAATTCGTAATCCGTACCGAGTTTTTCAATTCTATTTAATGCTGCGACTGTAAATATGCTTTCAGGTGAATAGTCTCCTCCTGCAGCTGCACCTTGTTGTTCTTCTTCGCGTTCTTCAATTTCGCGCTAAGTTTTTATATCACTGGATAACTGTTGTATCCCTGCGCGTGTTTGTCCGGTCTCTGTTGCTATCTTTTCAAGCACACCAAGAACAGGCACTTCTCGTCGCTTGCCTTCCTCAGGAATATCCCAAAATATTGCTCTTTCTGTAGCAGTTTTCACATCTTTGGTCGCACTTGTTATCGGAGTAAACAGTTGTTCACTTGACACAGAAAAGTCAGTCTGCGCTTGTTGTCGTTGTTGAAGTTTTTCGCGAAGTCTGTCTCGAACCGGTATAAACTTTTTAACTGCTGCTAGCCGCTCTCTGGCTAATCTAGTTGTAAGTTATTAGTTATTAAATAATGTACCATCAAGTTAACGTATCCATCTTCGACAGGGTTAAACTGTACGACGCTATCCGCGAGTGTTTCAGAAATAACATCGCTGGGGTTTTCAGAATTGTAATATCTAAGGACGGCAATGAACGATTTTTGTTAACGACTCGGCAACAACTACAACTACGTGAAAATGGAGGCCTCGCGGTGATTACTTGCTACTACGACCAGATCATCCAGTATGCACATAACTACATGAGCAGGTCCAAACTGCTAAGTATTCTTTCAGGAGAAAATCCTATGTGAGTGTTACAAAAAACGCTAAAAAAAAAAATTTAATAAATTTACTGAAAGCCTAACGCTCACGTGGTTAAGATACTGGTTTTTCCTCGTTTAATATTTTTCTAAGATCACGAACCTTAGAACTAATTTCAGCTCGTTTTTGATACTCTTGGCCGAGCTTTTGACGTATTGCTTTAACGGTGCTAAATAGCGTTATAAATGCATTAATATCGTTACCGTACAAACAAGCATTGATGGATTTTTGAATTCCTTTCACGAGCCTGTACATCTTGGGTAAAACAAACTGATATTCCGAGGCAATCCTGTCGCAGATAATACTACCCCTCTTTTTTTAAATCTGAGATTTCAGCAATTATAACATTTACATCTTCGATATCCATTATTTATATTTTTATATAAATATAGTATACTGTGTCTCTAATTATTAAAAAAAATGCAAAATAAATAATATAAATTATGAGCGGTTATTACATTCATTCATGAATCCCTTATTCAGGCCTTTGTGTTAGGGTCTTTTCTTTTGGCTATCCATTCCAGATGCTCTTTGTGACCCTAACACCGTTTCTATTAGCCGGTAGCCCATTCTGTTCTACCCTATAGGGTTCCTCATGTGAATGTAGAGTTTTGGGCATCAATTTATACCATTTATTTTACAACCAATTACTTTGACAAACACATAATCTCCGGCGAGACACAAACACTGAATTAGATCTCTCAGAAGGTATATGTTTGATTGGATGTTATTGTGGCGTGGGCGTGGTAAACCAAACCAACATGGCAACCCATGAAATCAAATTCATGGTTGCATGAGTTGGAAAAAACACCAACCCACGCTACCGAGAATGCGATAGCATGAGTTACAATGTTGGTTTGGCTAAGGGGGTCCGCCCCTTCTCCTCAATTAATAGAAAAAACATCTTCCGTTTCGCCATCAAATAATGTATCTGCTATGGGGACCGAACACGTAGTAGTTGATAGATCTATGTTTACAAGACAAACACGCTACCATTACACCACGGAGCCGTCATATAAAATAGAGATTTTTTAATATATACATCTTCTGATTATACTTAATAATAAGAGATTTTTAAAATAGACAATTTTACTGGATCCATCGTATTTAGGAAATATAAAATACTAAGTACACAAAAAAAATTAATTTAATTGTTTGTAAATATCAGTCACGCATGCCTGCGTCAGTGAAATACCGATCATACAGGGTGGGAAACAGAAGTACGTTTGTACTGAAGGTAACATGCCTGCGTCAGTGAAATACCGATCAATATAGAGGAGGGAAGACATGTATACTTAACAATAAGAGAGTTTTCACTGTATTTATACAAATGCATACAGAAAAAAGGAAAATAAAATACTTTTACACACAGAAAAATACAACTCGCACATAATGATTTTAACCACGCCCACCTACTTACTTCAATGAATGGAAAACACTAGTGTTTCATACTCGTTCTGGCTGAGCGAACATAGGTAATGCGTTAGATTATAAAGAATTTTTGTACTGAAAGAACGTAGTTAGCTGTCTGCTTTATACTGCTAATCCACCCACCCCCACACATGAGACATGTAGATAAATAAAAATACAACTGTTTAAATAATGCAGTTTTAGCCCAAGCGACAATAAAAAGTTTTATTCTCTAACGAAACTCATGTATTATATACTCCATTACAGTCACGTGGGCGCGCACATGTCAATTATACCTCTCCTACAGGTAATAGCAGACGACACATAATACAAGGGAACTTAGTAGGTAGAGTGTGAATTGCGGCGAATTTATCCATAAAGGATTTATCTCCCTTAAATCGTTTCAAGTGTATACGAATTTTATTTTATGACCATTCTTTTTAGACAGAGTAGTTTTAATTATATTTTCTACAACAAATCGAATTGAAGCCCTACAAATGTCAAAGTATCTACCGGCCGCATTTATTTATTGAAAGATTATCTCCTCGTTGTTTTCTAAATCAAACGATTTGACCCCCCTAGGTCGTTTTGAGTGCCTACCAGCGTTGCTTTTTAAAAGGTTATCGCGCTGCGAGACGGCTTGAAGATTCTCAAGACAATTATCAGTCTTCACACCATTTATGTGATCAATAACAAGGCCGTCTTCGATTAATCCGTAAAATTCTTCATAAATGACTCTGTGACAGAGATATGTTTTATTTCTAGCACCAAACATCAAATATCCATATTATTAAGAAATCCAACCGATTTTTTTAGTCTGCGGTGCCTGACAACACCATCACTGGAGGCTTCATAATTAACAAGCACCGGATGTGGTCTGAAATCTTGGCTCATTTGTATAATAATACTATTTGTCTAATTTATATCTGCTTTAATTATAAACCTCTTGATATAATCTTGAGGGGTTTTTATGACTTTGTCCTTGATTTTATAAAGGACGTTAGGGTCAGTGATTCGTTTGTCATAATAGCGTTTTAGTTCCCTGTATCGTTTACCCCCACAAGCAAGACACAACTGCGATTTCCCCCTTACCCAAGCCCCACATCGGAGACATGGGAGAGGGCCAAGGGAACCGTTGCGAACGCTTTGTAAATGATACCCACAGAATTCGCCTCTGCATGATTTGTTACACGGGGTTGTTGGTCCAATCATTAGCCACTTGCAGTGATTCATTATACTATATTTTTCTATTTAAATACTTGTTTTAATTATAACATGGAGGAGTTCAAGAGATTATCAAAAATTAAGCCTTGGAAAAATACTAAAATCATTGATTATACCATGAAAGAATTCCAAAGATTATCGAAAATTAAGCCTTGGAAAAATACTAAATTCAATCTTGATAAGGAGTTCCAAAGATTATCGAGTTACAATGTTGGTTTGGCTAAGGGGGTCCGCCCCCCCCCCCCTCAATTAATAGACAAAACATCTTCCGTTTCGCCATCAAATAATGTATCTGCTATGGGGACCGAACACGTAGTAGTTGATAGATCTATGTTTACAAGACAAACACGCTACCATTACACCACGGAGCCGTCATATAAAATAGAGATTTTTTAATATATACATCTTCTGATTATACTTAATAATAAGAGATTTTTAAAATAGACAATTTTACTGGATCCATCGTATTTAGGAAATATAAAATACTAAGTACACAAAAAAAATTAATTTAACTGTTTGTAAATATCAGTCACGCATGCCTGCGTCAGTGAAATACCGATCATACAGGGTGGGAAACAGAAGTACGTTTGTACTGAAGGTCACATGCCTGCGTCAGTGAAATACCGATCAATATAGAGGAGGGAAGACATGTATACTTAACAATAAGAGAGTTTTCACTGTATTTATAAAAATGCATACAGAAAAAAGGAAAATAAAATACTTTAACACACAGAAAAATACAACTCGCACATAATGATTTTAACCACGCCCACCTACTTACTTCAATGAATGGAAAACACTAGTGTTTCATACTCGTTCTGGCTGAGCGAACATAGGTAATGCGTTAGATTATAAAGAATTTTTGTACTGAAAGAACGTAGTTAGCTGTCTGCTTTATACTGCTAATCCACCCACCCCCACACATGAGACATGTAGATAAATAAAAATACAACTGTTTAAATAATGCAGTTTTAGCCCAAGCGACAATAAAAAGTTTTATTATCTAACGAAACTCATGTATTATATACTCCATTACAGTCACGTGGGCGCGCACATGTCAATTATACCTCTCCTACAGGTAATAGCAGACGACACATAATACAAGGGAACTTAGTAGGTAGAGTGTGAATTGCGGCGAATTTATCCATAAAGGATTTATCTCCCTTAAATCGTTTCAAGTGTATACGAATTTTATTTTATGACCATTCTTTTTAGACAGAGTAGTTTTAATTATATTTTCTACAACAAATCGAATTGAAGCCCTACAAATGTCAAAGTATCTACCGGCCGCATTTATTTATTGAAAGATTATCTCCTCATTGTTTTCTAAATCAAACGATTTGACCCCCCTAGGTCGTTTTGAGTGCCTACCAGCGTTGCTTTTTAAAAGGTTATCGCGCTGCGAGACGGCTTGAAGATTCTCAAGACAATTATCAGTCTTCACACCATTTATGTGATCAATAACAAGGCCGTCTTCGATTAATCCGTAAAATGCTTCATAAATGACTCTGTGACAGAGATATGTTTTATTTCTAGCACCAAACATCAAATATCAATATTATTAAGAAATCCAACCGATTTTTTTAGTCTGCGGTGCCTGACAACACCATCACTGGAGGCTTCATAATTAACAAGCACCGGATGTGGTCTGAAATCTTGGCTCATTTGTATAATAATACTATTTGTCTAATTTATATCTGCTTTAATTATAAACCTCTTGATATAATCTTGAGGGGTTTTTATGACTTTGTCCTTGATTTTATCAAGGACGTTAGGGTCAGTGATTCGTTTGTCATAATAGCGTTTTAGTTCCCTGTATCGTTTACCCCCACAAGCAAGACACAACTGCGATTTCCCTCTTACCCCAGCCCCACATCGGAGACATGGGAGAGGGCCAAGGGAACCGTTGCGAACGCTTTGTAAATGATACCCACATAATTCGCCTCTGCATGATTTGTTACACGGGGTTGTTGATCCAATCATTAGCCACTTGCAGTGATTCATTATACTATATTTTTCAATTTAAATACTTGTTTTAATTATAACATGGAGGAGTTCAAGAGATTATCAAAAATTAAGCCTTGGAAAAATAGTAAATTAAATCTTGATAAGGAGTTCCAAAGATTATCGAAAATTAAGCCTTGGAGAAATACTAATTTCAATCTCGATAGAGTCTCTGATACACCAAAACGTCTAATCGGTGATAGAACTATACTTGGTAAAATCAGGGAGTGTTTTAATGAATTCTACCGAGACGGTGCAGTACACTGTTCGTCGACATTTCGAATTATCCATGAAGATGTCAATGTACCCATCATCGATGCTACTATGAATGATGAAAGAGCAGCTGAGATAATTTCACACCTTGGTGGGAAATCCAAGGGTGTAAAATCCAAAGGTAAATTGCAAAGCAATTCCAAACAGAAGTATTTTTTCAGAATAAAATTCATTATCGAAGTCGAAGGCAAATGGATTATCAAGGATAAATTTGAACCAATCCTCAAGGATAAAAAAACTGTCATTGTAAGTAGAGATTCCAAACCAGGAATTCTAACTAGAATTGACAAACCATACTACGAGAGATCTTATCCTGTAACAGCAATCGTTTATGGAATATACCCGCTAAATGATAAACCCAATATTGCAAAACTTCGTCAAGGCTCAATTGTGTAGCAACACGGGTAATGGAACACTTCACAAATGCATCCCGAGGAAATAAACTAACTGATCTGCGACGTAGGAAAATAATCGAATGGGAACTGACAGTGAAACAGCATGGTGCAAAGATTTCTGATATAGCTAAATTAGAAACATTATTAAGATTCCCAATAACCGTTATGACGATAACCGGATAAGTATTACACGAACCGAAATATAACAAAAATGGAGCGCCAATACAAATTATTGATGATAACGAACACGCGTGGACACCTGCAGTAACAATATTTCCACGAGATAGAACCGTGAGATATATCCCCCCGGAATTCATCAGGGATGTTTTCTATGAAGAGAAATTATTCGATGCTATTCACGCGTTGTGTAAAGATGATCCTGTGTCAGTGTGGTTACTTTGTAGTGCTGGTTCCGAATCAGGATTCGATCAATTTGTAAGACCAAACGGTGAATTATATCGCGTTGAAGAGTTAGATACTAGAATGAGAAAAATTGCTAATGATTTTTCACCGGAGAGTTTCCATGAAAAACTATTAACGGGTAGTTTTACTATTCCATCAGTGGTAGCTCACTTTGCAAGAGAAAAAACTCATGGCGTCCAACACGGAGTGATTTTCTCGAGGACGTTAAATTGAGTTGCGTCGCATTTGGTCATGGAGGACTGTGGAATACAAAATACTCACGTGATGGTATGATTTCAATTGATATATCCGCGTGTTATCCTGGAAGTTTTCTCGGGTATGGGGAATGTAGTAACTATTTTAAACGATTTGGACACCCCACGCATGAAATGACTCGCGTTGCGATTAATGGTCCATTGCCTGATTTTGATTTAACTTTATTCGCTCGTGTGATATCATTCGAATTAGCTACAGGGTTACATCCGTGTAGTTATCTTTGGATTGGTAGACACCTATCTGAAAAGTCGTGGATGCCTATAGTGCTATTGAGATATATGATCGATTGTGAGATGTTACAATCGTTGATTGTCAGTGAAGCGATTATATCCTAGCGAGCTCAGAAAGAAGTTTGGCTACCACAACCCGATCTAGATCGTATAATTAGCGAACAACGAAAACTGTTTCCTTATGGAAATTCTTCGAATTTCAGTGAAGAACAAATCATAGATTGGTCCAAACAGTTATTTGAAATTAAAAAAGAACAAGCAAAAGATTTTGGACGAAGAATAATCGGTAAATTTACCCAGGGTGGAAGATACGACAATGCAAAATATTCTTCGCGGTTGATCATAGACGTCGCTGAATACGATTTTATTGTAACGGATTTAACGAAACAGGTAAAACTTGTTTCCCGTAAGGATGCTCTTCTATCCAATGGTGAGAAATTGGGTACGGTTGTTACCTACTGTGATGGATATAATTCCCAGTACACACATTTGAGAAGTTTTATGCTAGCCTATGCTTCTTTTAATCTATTTTCGATGATAAATAGATTTCCAGATACCGCGTTTAGAGTAGCTACTGATTAAATGTATATACACGAGAAATACAAATCAGCTGTAGCGGCTTTCACAGATCCCGAGGAAAATTGGGGACGTTGGAGATTTAAAAAGGAAACACTATATGAGTATTGTGAATCCGCAGACGTTACCATGGATGATAAATATCTTTGTTGTAACCGTATTGAAATTCAATCAGAATTTTCTAATGCACCACCGGTATCTGATCCAATATGTAGATACAAGACAATTTATTTAAACCGTTGTGGTGGGTCAGGAAAGACAACTCGTGCAATCGAATTATTTCGTCGGTCAAACATGATTGTCCTAACACCGACTCACAGACTCGCCAGAGAGATGAAACAACGAGAGGTAAATGCCTGTACTTATCACAGCTTCTTTCGATGGAAGGGTGACAAATGGACTCCTGAGCGTATGGGTGATAAATTCATTCCTGAAATCATAATCTGGGATGAAATATGCACAGTGTCATTAGATGTATTACAAACATTTCTCGAGTGGTTGTTAAACAAAAACACAAAAGTCGTCATGTGCGGTGATCACGGCCAACCACCACCATTTGTCGGTGTATCCTCACATGAATGGCTAAAGGGTTTTGTAGACTATTATGAGGAAATTAACACTGATTATAGATCACTTGATGAACAATTACGAGAATTCAAAGCGCTAATTAGATTACAACATTAGATTGAAACAGCGCGTGAAATAATTTCAGAAACTCCAATGAATGATTTTTGGGAAACGTGGAAACCGAATGATTTGATAATTGCGAGTTGAAAAATTGTCAGAGACACACTTCAGATGAAGTTATTTGAATTGCATAAAGAAAAATTTGCAACACTTCCAGTGCCTCTTTGTTATAGGCCTTCGGATACACGAAAACATAATATAGAAGTTGATATTCCAGGTCTGACAAAGTCAGGAAGTGAAAAACAAATTCTCGTATTAAATGATATTGTGCTGGTTGATATCAACGTCGTTGAAGATGCATTACGCGCTGATAAATCCCCATGGAAGCTAGGATACGCAGCGACGATACATTCTTCACAGGGATTGACTATCACAGACACAATTGTTTGGATGGTAGATAATCGCATCGAATGGTCGAATTTAGTCTATCTCGCAGTATCCAGAGTACGAAAAATAAATCAGCTTCGAAGAATTGTCGTTGGCGAAGCCAGTGGCGATGATGACACCACATTGGATGATGCTAGCATCGTTGATGTTAAAACTATTGATAAAAAACTATCCGGTTACAAACAACAAGACAAAAAAAAAACAACGACAATTTGATATTGATGCTGAATTAATAATTACGCTGAAACAACAACAGAATAATCACTGCGCAAGTTGCAATTGTATAATGCGTTGGCGTTATTCGGATAAAGATCCTCGACAATTTACCGTAGTCAGAAAGAATAGCTGCATTGGTCATATCAGAAACAATGTGATGTTGACTTGTCTTGAGTGTAATAGACGCAACGGCGCTAGTTAAGACCCCGCGGTGGTAATTGAGTATCGTCAGGAATTACTTGTAATTGTTCGCGTGTAAAACCCCGATGAGGGGCAGTTGAATCCAATTTATAGATTGGAGGTCTACCAGTTGATCGTGTTATAGTAGATATCTTGTGTGCAGTAACACTCCAAATAGGATCAGTAGCCCTTTTTGTGCCACCTTCAAGCTCTCCTGGTTCGTATAAATACCTAACAGTGACATAACTACCAAGAATTGGTTCTTTGAAATATTTTTGTGAAATTCCTTGGATTTCCATTTTTGGTATAGACGCTTTCTTAATCGCGTTGACAGGTTTCATGTTAATTGTTTGAGTAATCTCTTTATTGAGCGCGGTAATCACAGCTGGTAATCTCTTAACCCATTCACGGGATCTTTTATCCTGAATAAACTCCTTCGCGTATTGATATCCAAATAACCGCTCAGCAAGAGTCCGATTAAAACGTTCAACAATTGCCTGATCGCGA